>NIUQ01000064.1:0-84256 GCA_002796945.1 Plectus sambesii
CGATCCTGTAAAAGAGCAGTGTTAGTGTTCAAGGTGGTTTTCATCGTACCGCGTAATCTTACCGCACTTTGTTAGAAAATGCGCGCAGGCGAGAAAGATGTTCGTTGCATATTCCTACAAGGACACCATCCAAAGTGCCGCATTTGGACTGCTTCGTACACGGGGAACAGCCAAGATACTCTCATTGTTCCTCAATGTAGCGTGCGGTCCATTGATGAAGGGCCAACAGGCAGTGTCGCGGACAGGGTGCAATAAAAGAAACTGAAGCAAAAGTCAACCTGTCATGATTCACGCGCCTGTACCGTAATGTAGTCATTTAAACGTACTTCGCGCCCACTGGTAGATTTACGTATCCTAATCGTTTATTGTATGACGCGATAATTGCTGTGTGTTGTGCGCTCCCAAAAAAACTCTCAACTGTGAGCCCATCTCTCCGTACTTATTGTCATGTTGTTCTCCCATAAACTCCCAACTAAATTCGTCAGCGTGACCCAGTGACATTATAACTCAGAGCTTTCTTCAAGTTTCTCAATCATATGCAAACTTCAACGTAACAGTCAACAATGGTGGGGATCACTCGGCAAAGATCATATCAAATAATTTGTCATTCTTCTCGGCACTCTCCTTCGTTTTCTTCTTGCCGTCCTTGATGGATTTGCGCTGTTCGATTTGCCGTTGGTACTTCTCCCAGAGACCGCCCTTCTTCAGGACCTGAAATAACACCAATATAATAAATTGAAGGCGATCTGCAATTATTTGAAGATACCGAGACGTTCCTATTTAAAGCCATCGCCATATTTCATCCAGTTATTCTCAGAAGTATCGCAGACTCGCCGCCTTTCTTAAGCCGTAGGCTTAGAGGATTAGCTTAACATAGCTAACCCTCAAGCTAAGACTTGAAACCTTTATATCAAAAAAGCTAATAATTCTACAATACTTAGAGCCACTAGCTAACGCACACGATATAATGAATATGAATTTGTGGGACTCGCAGCACTCGTCACGAATCCCTCTCTCCCCTTCAACGCTGCGATAAAAAGGCTGTTTATACAAAATAGTTCTTTTACGGCAAGTGTAATTAAGCCTACTCTATAAAGAGCTTCTATTTATAGTGACTATATTTCTTGTAACTGATCAAAAATTTTGACAATCTTTATAGTATTAATCATTGAGCAACTAAACAGTTGGCGAACCTTTTCTTCCAGTTGCTTGAGGTGTGTTCCCTTGGCGACCTGGTCAGCGAAGAAGCTCGCCTCCCTCTTGGCCTGAGAAATCTCGACGCGCATTCGCTGCTGCTCCACCTTCTGCTCGAACGTCAACTGCTCCGTCAGGTGCACCCATTTGAACCTGTAACAGGCAAATTTGACTAATAATTCACTGGAACAGGTACACTTCACTGAAATCGTTTCAGCTCTATCGTTTTTTCAAAGATTTTTCAAATAAAAGTAAGTCAAGGTGTGTATTAAGAGCAAGAGTGGCTCAGTGTAATTTAACTGGCCCCTGTATACCATTTCCATTATTTAAGGATGCTTTTAAGATCAAATGGGACACATTCCCCTTCAAAGAGGACATTTTCAAAATCAAAAAACCTCCTGTTTGCGTTGATAAACGTCATCTTTGAAGTGGAAAGTTCCCTTAGTGGAGTATAAATGGTATGTACAATCTCGTTTCTTTCATATATTGCTATCAATATGAAGTAAATTAGTTTTAGAGTCCCTAACAACACCATGTCAGTCTGAGTCATTTTAAATCTTTGTATTTGGAGTGTCAAAGAGAAAGCTTAAACGCACGGCGGCAGTTTGCCTAGTTCTCCACCAAAGTGTGGGGATACATAGTAGAGCAAACGCACACTTACCCGCTGAGATATTTGAGCGTCCATAAAGTTTCCGCTGCTTTGCTGCGCCGCTTTCCACCGACCGGCGTGTTATTGAGAGACGCGGCGACACGCTTGGCCAGCTTCTTGTCCTAAAACAGAGATAACTTGTAACACCGAAAATACTATTTACAAGGGTTTTCATCATAATTCATCATTTCCGCATTCAATTTCATGAACACCGCGATCAATTTCGTCGTCCCTGCATTCGTCTGAACCGCTAAATTGATGCCATTCAGTGAATTGTTCACTTGAAAGTAAGAGTGACGAATTATGATGAAAATTTGTGTAAAAGTATTTATATAAATGTCATAGTTTAGAAGCAAAAAAAGAAACTCGAAGAAGAGTTCCAAGAAATTATTCTTTTAAAACAAGAATACAAGTAAATGAAAGTGAAATGTACCTTGAACTCAACCCATCCTTCGGAGAACTTTTTGCGCTTTTTACCGGTGACGGTACGATGTTTCTCGACTTGAAGATAGACGCGACCGATCTCGCCGAATTGCTCGAATACTCGCCGCACGCGTGTCACTGTGTATAACGGTGGAATCGTCTGCATGTAAACGATGCCCGCCTAAACAGTTTTACATAATCATTTTATAATCGCAATTTCTAAGTAACAAGAAATTGAATTGTTCGTCCTGTAGAAATATGCGCTAATAACGTGGACGACGCAGCGTCATGCTCAGTATAGTTACCACATTAAATCTGTTAAAACTTTCTACTACTAATTAAGACTCTATCTGTCAACCAAAGTGGATTAATTCCTATCTCTTTAACCTTTAGCTCTGAACTTTGTCTTTACTTTGTCTCTCATACAGCTCTACTCATAATAAACTAAACTATACTCATAGCTTGTTCCTCTCTCATTAAATCTTTGCGGCGAACCAACCTCTGGTGGCTTTTCCGTTTTGTCTTTTCTTTTCATTCGCTTCTTTGGCGAAGTCTCCGCTGATTCCATCCCATCTTCATCGTCTTCAACGTCCAATGACGTCGTTGGCTGATCGACGCTCTCGTTATCCGACATGATCCAAGATTAGCAACTATTTTCCTATTTAAGGCGTGAATCCTACTTCAGCGCCTTCAAAGTTAAATTCTTCTTGAAGCAGAGTTGAACTAAAACTGCGCTTTCGATGAGGCGAGGATCACAGAGTACGGTAAGTAAAGGGTATCCAGTTGAGACTCGCTGTCATGTGTGCTGAATGAATTATCCACAGGTGCCATTGTAATTATCAGCAATCATACACGTGAGGATAAATCGAGCGATCTACCCGTCACTGATATCGTATTTAGCGTTGATACTCAGCTAGGAATTGCACTGTGGTGTGACGGGTAGATCGCTCGATTTATCCTCACGTCAATCATACAGCCGATTGTAACTTTCTCTACGATTTCTTCAAATGGGTTTAATGCGTCATAATGTTTGTACTTTTATAGCAGTGAATATATTTTCGGGCATAAATAAGTCAATTAGATATCGTTCATCATAAGGGTAAATACACAACAAAACAACATTATTGTCGAGCAGTATAGAGTTAGTGGGGTGAGGCAGGCAAGAGAAACCAACGAAGCATAATGACACATTTTCGCTTTCAACATGTGCATCAACGACATCCTCATAGGCGCGATAACACAGCCTAACCAAAGCGCCGCAAAATTATTCAATCGAATATTTAATAATAAGAACATTACCACAACAGTACACCAATAAACAACACCTTTGCTTCTTTGCACTAGAAAGCAATCGCGACAACGAACCATTGCATTTGTGTTTATGAGTAACACAAGAGGGACCCTTGGCGGACTAATCTCATGGGCAAAACAGCGGCAGCGGAGGGGAATACGGTAGGATAAACACAAAAAAGCTGAGCTGACAACAGGCAACCTTCGCTCTGACTAATTCAAATGACAAGAAAGAACACTCACACAAACTGTACCGAGTCCCTCATCTAAATCACTGCTGCTTCAGAAGGATGTCCCTAATGTCTCTCTTACGTACTTCATCCCAACTTATGCAACGAGCCAAATCAACACAATATCATAATACACCAGTGAACAAAGAAAGCGCACAAATTGCAACCTCCAACGCGAATATCCACAAAACACAAGATCGAATCAGCATGCTTTGTCTATAAATCACTGAACGATAAGCTTCTCAGCGCGTTTACAAGGATTCTTAGAGGCGAATATAGTGAAAACCGCATAAGCGCATATCGACCCGGCAAGAAAATATTGTGTCTTATCTGGGAATAATTCAATAAAAAGTTGGACACAGGGCTTACAAAGCGTATACACTCAGCCGATTGGCGCACTTAAGCGGTGCGCACTTATCCGGTTTCCACTATACGCGACAAAAGAAAGAGTCTTCAGGGCTTTTTCACGGGCGTTTCCTCGATAGCCTCAGCAGGTCTTCCTTTTTTGACAGTACCGCTGAGATCTTTGAGCATCGTAACACCGGCTTTGCTGGCGGTTCTCTTGGCGATACCTCTGATTGAGAAGTTCGCCACATTGAAGGCGGTCATGGTTCCATGTCCCGCCGCATACATAGCGTTATGCGTCGTCGCTGCCGCTTGATCTCCGTATCTGCAAATAATTACAATAGAAGTCGTTTATAAAAATTTCGTTTATAACGGACATGTCTGACATGTCCCGAATTTACGATTTCCTATGTTTGTACGGTGCGAAAAGCGTTTATAACGACCATAATAACGTATTCACGTTAGATTTCCCTGAGATTCGAACAGCCCAGTGACGTTATTTCGTTTGGTTACACTCCAACAGAAACTAAACGAATCAATAATGATGATAGCTTACTTGTGACCAACAACGAGAATAGTCTCGTTGGCAATGTTCTTGCCAAGGGATTTGGCAGCTTCCTCCATTCCGACCCAGACGGTAGAGACGCCAACGATTCCTCCGCCAATGACATCAAAGGTGCCGCTCACCAAGGAGCCAGCCGTCGAGTTCGCTTGTCCTACGCGTGACTCCATTCCCCTCGCAAGTCGTCTGCCCACGTGCACGCCTATTTCTCCGATCCTGTCCACTGAAATAAACACATCATGTATAGTCAAAACTCTTCGATCAGTAAACGTGAGCTGAAGGGAACATCATAACATGTTTAATATCAAAAACTAAATTGAGAACCTTCGCTGCGGCGTTGAAACTATCTAATGTTATCCGTACAGAACCAAAACGTCATTTTCCAGTCATTAATCGAGCATTTTTGACTATACAGTGGAAACTGCTCAAGCGAACGTTGACCAGACAAGAAAATTATGTGCAGACATTCCCATTCATCAAACTAACGTTTTAATTAAATATATAAAGGATGAATTAGAATGCAAGGATTAAAGAATATTACGCAAGAATGCCGAATTATGCTGAATGGCGGTGTAAAACGACATCCCACTCGCCCTATTCAGCCAAACTTCTCCAATTCTACCCAGCTATCTCAGTGAATAAGCAAAAAAGACTCACGCAGATATCCAGTGACTTTGACAGCAACTTTCGTGCCTCGTCGAAGATAGTGAATGCTCGTCTGGACGCGCTGGTCGACTACCATCGGCTGTTCGGTCTTTGGGCAGGCGGATCGATATCGCGTCGAATGCTGAGCGACAAACTGACCCGTCTTGTCGGCGCCTTCTTTCAATCCCCACGCAATATATTCACCACCTGAAAATGGAAACAAATTTAAACGCTTTGAATGTTAATCTGAAACAATATAAATGTTGATTTCACATTTAAAGAGATGGATTTATAGTCAGCATTTCCCTATCCCTAACAAGAAATCTCGCCAAGCACCGTACCTGGCAAAGATAAGCTTGCGTTTGGGTACTCGAACACCATTTCTCACCAAGCACAGATAGTCAATTTTTTGTTTTTGCGTGCTTAAATTGATAGAAAGAAGCGCTATCAACGTTCAAAGCAGTTTGCCTTACTCAATCTATGACTTCTTGGTAGTGATTGGCAAATTTTGACTATTCATTATGCATCAAAAGAGCTGCGTAAATATATTGAAACAGATCAGCTTACCTTTAATGATGAAGGAGGCAATTTTCTCGCCAAGTGCCGTCTGTTCTTCGCGACTTAGCTCTCTCGTGACTGTTTGTTCGCGCAGTTCGGTAAGTTCCTTGAGAATGTTACGGAAGCCGTTCACAGTGTCCTTGTCCAAGTCCTGCGGGAGCAACACTCCAACATAGAGGTCTGAAAAGACAATCTATTATTATTAACTGCTCAGGTTAAAGGCAACAATTTACACCATCTTTCATCGTAATTCGTCCCTCTTGCATTCGATTTCGCTATCTCTGCATTAATCTCATCACTCTCGCATTCAATAAGAACGCTAGTCTAACGAAACTGAAGGCAAGGTAGACGAAACTGAATGCGTTCCATCGAGTTTACTGACAGTTGTCACACCGTGCGATCTCAGTGATCATTTGATACCGTTGACTTTGTTATTTGTCTTCCTGCCAAGCGGTTGCGTTCAACCGCTCTCTTCCCTGTTAGTCAACTGTTAGGACGTGGGTCGCTAAATAAGCGTATCCAGTTGAGCCCCAACTACATCAACTCCCACGTCTACTACCTGCGGAGGACTAGAGTTACAATAAGAGTAATAAAAAAACGTACTCGGCTTTTCATCGGTAGGGTTGGGGAAGACGTAGGCGCCAAAATCGCTATGCAAGACGGGCGATCTTCCGCGCATCAGCGGATAGACCCAACTGCCGACTTGAATAAAAGCCTCCGCCCCAGCTGGCGCATGAGCGGCGTCTCCATGGAATTTGTAGATCTTCAACTCTTCAGGATACGTCGGTACCGTTGTCTCTTCGCCCTGAAATACAGAGATATTATTTTGTATAACTATGCACTTGTTTCACACCGAAGTGTGGATGAATTAATACGTATAGTTGTTTTTAGTCTTTAGGCAGATGTTAATGCTGCAATGAGCAAAAGGATACGAGGCTGGACATTTATATTTATAAAGTTGTATTGTATGCTTGCCAGACTATCACTTTCTCACAGACTTTATGTACTATGCCCAATTTATTAATATAACAATCACTATCTTAAGAAATAACGTAAAAGACGCATTTCGATAGTAGCTCAGTTGGTAGAGCACTAGAGGTTTACGCAAAAGAGCGCAAGTTTGTGTCTCATTTACACAATCCACTTTTGCCCTATCACTCACTCAAACATAAAGCCAAAATTATCAAGACTGTCCGATGCGCAGCGCCTCAAAGCTAATGCAATTTAAAAATGGCGCCATTAACTGGAGTCCTCATTGGAAAAGGCACAGTACCTCAATCATGAAAAGCTGAACGCCATGAGGAATGAGGAAGATTTCGTCGACTTCCTTAGAGCCAAACGCCTCAATAGCACCATTGATGGCTTCGTAAGGGGCGGGTTGCGGCGAAGAACTACCGGCCTTGACCTTGTTGCTTCCTAAATTAAACATCATCATGGGAAATTATTAAATACAGCGAGATTCGTTTATACCGGTACTTGGGAGACCGGCCAAATTATCGGTATAATCAAAATACAGATATAAGCAATAAAGGTATAAACGAATTCTATTGTACAGCAATTTCACACAAAGATAAATACAATGATTAACAAAAATTTTACCTGCAGCTGCGGCCGAGTCTCCTCGTAGATCTTTCAGTCGCTCATCAATGTGATCCTTGGCCTGCATCATCTTCTTATAGGAGGGATTGCTGGTGGCGTCGGGCTTCTTGCCAGCCGCATCGATCAACTCCAATCCGTGCTCATACATGCGAAGGGCGCCTTCTCTGTCGCCAATCTGAAAATAATAAGGTTTCACATTTATTCACTTTCGAATTAAAAGAAGACGTTTCACAGATCAAAAAGGACATTTTTCGTATCTATTAGACTGAAAAAGTGTCATTTCTGATTTAAAAAATCTCTTCTTTGAACTGGAAGGTGTCCCGTTTGGTTTGAAAAGTGTTCTTATTAGACAGAAAATGGTATATGAAGCATTTTCAGCTCTTATCGTATTGAATAACAAGAGCGTACGAGTAAGCAAGCGATAAACAAACAAACACCAACCTCGTCATAGCAGATGCCTTGCTCGACTAGAGCATACGCCTCGTGGTAGAGGTCGTCAAGACTGCGGCCTTCATGTGACGAAGCCATTCTTCTACTGTTACCGTTGTTTATCAAGCTTATCAGTCGCTTATCCAGCGCCGCTCGGGTTTTCTCTTGAATCTGTAAACAAAAATTTCAATCCTAGTCAATCGCAGAGAGGCTATCGCAGAGTTAACGTTGAATTAACGTCAAACGTGACAGTACTACTTTATGCTCTTCCAATTATCGAGAACGTAGAAATGTTCACGAATGTTGAACCGCTTAAAAAGAAGCGAATAAAGCCAAAGATATCCGGCGGTATTCATCCGGTTACCATTAATACTAGAGGCAGCGCGATCTTTCGCTTTATTCACTCTTGGTAAATTCGTAGAGCATAAAGCATCACTATCACGTTACTCTACTCAGCCCCCTTAATAAGAGACACGCGCTTAAACTGAAAACACGCACAAATGATAATAATTTCTATACCAACAAAAAGAGCCTATCGAGATTAATGAAACTATGCACTTCCTCAAAATAGATGCAAAATTATTTTATATTTACATCTGAAGCTTTGCTGAGCTGATTGCCGTACGCGTTGTTAAGCGGTTGAATAGGTGGTGGTCGTAGCTTGCTGTATATGTATCGTAACAAGTTAGCCTGAAGCAAAGCATCGAAAAATATTGCCAAAAAAGGTCTTAATTACATTTGAAAGCAATTTTGCTCGTGTTGGCCACCAATCGCTCAAAATGCGATGGAGCGTTGCGACTTTTTTCAGCATCCTTTCTACAGCTCCTTCACGACGGCCAATTATATGATGCGCCCGTCTCTCCCCTTAAGCGTTAAATATCGAAGATGGCGATTTGAGCGATCAATTATCAAGTAGATTCGATACAGCCAGTTTAAGTTTGCAGCAATTTCGCAGCTATCATTCTTGATAATTGATCGTCAAAGTCATCGGCGATTTTGAAAGGTTGCTACGAGTTACTACGAGGTTGAAAGGTTACTACGAGTCAGCTCCTTTTGAGGACGCGATTCTCACGAATCCGACTATTTCTTGACCGATGCCTCGCAATGCCATCGCGCTCAAAGCATATTCCTGCCTAGTTCATCCCTAAGTTTCTGCCATTTTTCAAGTTTACAGAATGAATCTATATAATATGCTTATACTACTAATCGACGAATTAAGAGGCAAAGCTTCTCCAATAGGTAAACATCTACTGAATAACAACGAAACAGAAAGCAACTGATTCGTAAATGCAACTACGTTTTGGCCATAACGCGCACATAATTCATTCAATCACAACCAGTTGAGAAAGTCATCAAGCAAATCGCCGATAATAGCACGAGCCACCGCTTAAACAGACACAGAATTTGTGCACTACGTCAGACGTAAACATGTAGACGTGAGCCCTTTTATTTTCCAACCGCTGCGACTGACTCACCCACGCAAGAGATGCTGGTATTGATCGGCAAACAGCGGGAACTACTACGCCGCAACAATGACGTCACTCTTGGACGACGCGCGAACAAAATATTGTTGCACTGGATCACGTGACTTTGCGACATCAACAGTGCGAGAGAATGCGATTGCTGACTAGGCGTCGAGACTGCTGACTATGCGCAGAGACTGCTTCCAGAAAAGTCGACGAGGGATGCCGCTATAAAAGGTGATTCACTGCTCCAGTCACCGCGCATTTCACTGGACAAAAATTCTAATGTTGGCTGAATAGTTCGCCCTCGCTACTTTTTCAGTTAAGGGCTTGAGTGACGAAAGTGTTGGGATGATTCAATATCGAAAACGGGTTACTTTGTCATTTGCCCTAATAGTAGCTTTAGACGCCAAGAAATAATATTCCTAGCGCCAAATTGGGCATTTACTTCCGCACATGTTCGATACCTAACTGATAAAAGTCGTAAAATTTTTCATGTTAAAAATGTTTAGGTACACAACAATCTCGAGCATTCATAAGACTTCCATATCGACTTGATATCTCTAATTGAGCTGCGATAATAAACTTGGTCAATATTCGATACAAAGATTTCGGCGTCGATCAGCGCCTGGGAGCTATAACTTTTGAGTCTATAACTATGGGCGCATTCATCCTTTTATCCCCTGCTCCTCTGAGAAAGTCGCCGCTTTATGGCAGAAATTATTTAGCACCTTCCCAGACTTCAATTTTCAATATTAGGACCCTGTCTGAGAGGAGTACAAACCTCCTCCCTTCCTCCACGCTCACTTCTGATTTAATCTCATCCTTTTTTGATCATCTGCTATGGACCCATCCATTTCAAGATTACCTCTTGTTATCCTAAAATCATTTATTCTGATATTGATGAGTATAGCCCCAGAATTACATTCAGCTGACACTACAACGAATCAGGAACATCCGCTTCGCCTAACTCGTAAAAGAACGTAATATGGTCTCCTTGACTTAATCTTTTACTGTTTTCATGAGTATCGCTGTTTTATTACCGCTTTAACCTCTATCTATTACGTATTTCTGTTTACATGCTATCACTCACTACTCCGACGTCCGTGCTCTCTGTATTAATTGCAAGTAATGCATCGTATATCTCTTGAATGAGTAATGTAGCAAATGATCACTGCTACTCTTCGATCGTCTCTTGCCACTTTATTTCGAAAAAAGCTACATATGCATTTGCTATCCATATTAATAATATATTAACAAGTATTAGTACATCTCAGACATGAGAGTATATTCTTTGTACACGCAAAACCGTACGGTGCTAAAACAAAAGCAGTCAAGCTGAAGTTTTCTTTGAAGGAATCAGTACTCTAAGCTCCAGAACTTGTGAGTTTGCACTAAAACTGGATCCCTTTTCGTCTCCAGCTGATAGTGGGCTCCCTGATTATCAATGGGTCTTGGGGCGGTGCTCAAGCCATTCCTTGATTTTCGGCAGATTGCCAATTGTATCGATAAATTTGACCAAATTGGGCATCTTCTTGAGCGCGGGGCTGATCAAACCGGAGTCGTTAAAGCGCTTCAGATAGTCGAACAAGTGCAAATCGGCCTGCGTCACCTAAAAGACAAACATTTCCATTATGAATTCGCATAACTTTCGCTTTAAGGCCCCAAAACTAGTCGTTGCAGTTGTGAACTCGAAAGAACAAAGTACCGTTTCTTCTCCCCGCAAGAAATATCACGAATATGAACTGTTTCTTTCCAAAATAATGACCACAAGCGCCGATTGCAAGTGGCAACTGTTGGTCTTATTCAGTGAAAACAAAACCAATATAAAAAATTATTAGCATTTTTCACTAGCTATCAGTTTCTGGAGTAATTATTTGGAAAGAATATCCAAAATCGAAAAGGTTCTTAGGTCAAAAAAGAGATAATGTTTTAATCCCAGCTCCATATAGTTGACTAAAAACAAATTAGCTTCATATAAAAAACTGTAAACTCACGTGCGATCCGACGAAATAACCGGTACCATTTTCAGCCAGAACTTTCTCCAAACGATTCAAATATGGCAGGAGGACGTCATGTTCTAGCTTTTGAAATAGTTCGGCCTAAATAAGTGAAGATGTTACAGTACTTTCGCGTTACAAGTATAAATGACAGATTGACTATATCAGTCTTCATTTGGTTGACAGTGTAATTAGTGACCTCATGTTTGCTGCCTAAATGAAGTATTATTTAAATCTAAACGTTATTGCGAACGTGAGTTCACTCTAGCCTGTCATTTTCTCATAATTTATAGCCTTGGTCTTATCGCCAGTGCCGTATCATAGTTGAGGTTAACGAGACAATTGTTTTAGGCCTCTCCCCTGCTTTGACTTTTAGAAGTCCCGGAGCACTTACGAACAAATGATATTTTCGTAGGCGGTTTGTAATTATCTCAGAATGGTGCCTTGCAAATCAATGTCAACCAGTTCAAACTTTATCAACTCCGACCAGAAATTTGGGTCTTGGGCCTCCACAGCCAAGATCCATCTGCTCTTCCCATGATAAATAGGCATCATTTATGCACTAAAATTGGCACCTTTTTGGGAATGTTTTCTTCCCTGTAGGTACGAGCTTGCGTTTTGACATCGTCAAGACCGGCAATGGCAGCCTGAATCTGCGCGGCTTCCCAATCATCTTGCCCGTTCAGTCCTGAAATTGTCTCCTCAGCATTTATTTTTTCATCTTACCGAAATTTTAAATTTTAAAATTTTTAGTGACAAACTTAGCGAAGATTGATTGCTTCCACCATCTCATCCTCCCCTCTTTTCCATGTTCATAACTAATGCATGCTTGCACACAGCAAGTGTTTTAAATAAAATAGCTTGTAGGCATGTTGTGATGCATGAACTAGCTTCAAAAATAAATAACTATTACGGTACCAAATTGCTTCGCTAGGTACGTGCTGATGGCCTTTGATTGGGGTAGCACTTTTCCATCGACTTCAAGAAGAGGCAGCTGACCATTCGGTGTTGCTGAAAAATTAAGTACTAATTCCTTGTCGCATAAAAAGCATACTTTATTGTTCGGAGAAAGCTACTCTGACGGCCAGGGCCCTATTTCACGAAAGCTCAGAATCGGAAATCTGTGATAAGTAGGCTGAGTCTCATACTGCTGATACCAGGTGATATACGGCTGATGTGCGCTACTCAGTCAAATTATCACAGATTTCCGATTCTGAGCTTTCGTGAAATAGGGCCCAGGCGTCTACTTCTTCTAAATATACCCGGACTGTTAACTTCCGTCAAAATCCGTAGCATAGACAAGAAAAAGTGAAATGCGCGATTATAAGCGACCAGAGCAGAACTTGATCCTACATCTTTCGTTGCACAAAGGACATGACAATGCTTAAGATTAACATAGTGGAAATGCTGGAAGTAATCAGAGCCAGTTATATCCTCTATATTTTGAATATGCGCGCATCTCAGTTCTGAAGATTAGGGCACCCTTACATACACTGCTTTCTCTCTTGCCACGCCGCGTCGTCCAGGCGTTCGTCTTCGTATTTCTCGCCAGCCTGCGCGAATATTAGCCGAATAGGTTCAGCCAGGCCGTGAATGTTGAAATAAGTCAATTTGTAGTGGGGAGTCTGCGGCATATTTCGATCCGATTAAAAATATGCTTTCTTGTCTCAATGCAACTGAAAAGGTTCATCATAATTCAGCAATTCAGCCCTCTTCAATCGCGCCAACTATGAACATATTATTAATTCTAAGCCTTGTGATCTCACCAATTTGAATATCGCGCTTGGAATAGTTTCTACCTGAAAACACACAGCGAACAGAACAGCACGGGACATATCACACATAGTTTTGCAAAGGTGTGCTTTTGACAAAATACAGCCAAAACGCTCAATGTACCTTCAAGGACAATGCTATCGAAATAGGAAGGGATGGTCTTCAGTTCAACTTTAACATAAGGAGAAGAGGCGCAGCAAAGCCACAAGCATGCATCTTACACCGACGAACGTACTTATTCTTAAACGATTGCATTTTAAAGACACTTATCGCAAAGCTGTAACTGACAGCAATAGCAGAAGAGAATTGGCTCGAGTGCGCACCTTCGCTCTACTCTAAGGAAAGACGCCTGCTAAATTTAATGTTCTACTAGGATCATGGCACTCTGGTATGTGGTTTCTTATCAGCCATGATAGCGGCATGTCACCGTGCGTGTCGTCTTCGACAGAACAACCATGATAATATGAAGACGCTTATGATCCATGTAATTTTTTATTCTCTCTCACGTATGTGCAATGAACAGCACTTGAGAATTTACAATAGCGTAATACTGCAAATACTGCAAGTTTACACTGATCGATGGCACCTTCCTTCCAAAATTAACCATGATTATTGAAAATAAATACAGTTATTGTGTGCGTCTTCAAACACGTGAATGCATCAACGATCACATCGTTTGCGCTATCGGCATCAGCAATCAGGAGAAACGCCTCTAATGCAGATCAATTTACTCATTTAAAATCAAGTTGCTTGATCGAGACATGTGGTCTAATAAGAGGGCAATTTGCAATTAGTACGCAATTGAACAGACGTCTGAATCACGAGCTCGTCATATTCGCAAGTCATAATACCTTTTGTACTTAGCCGGATTGCTGATGTTTACGTGCTCGTATTTATACAACAATTTTTACAATTTTTCGCCATACTGTGATCAGTTTACTTAGTGAGCAGTAGCTTGGTCTGCTATTGAAGAACTTATACTTTTGAGATTTTTAAATATTTACTAATTCGTTTTTTGGTTAGAAAGCAAAAGGTGGGGAAAGATTGAACAGAAGCAGAAGTTAGTAAGTCATTATTTTCGAACCTCGCAGCGTCGTAAACAAGTATCGGTAGAAGTTAGTGTTGAGGAAAAGAGAGGAATGAATAAGAGCGTTAATCTTTAGTCTCCAAAAAATGTGATATCTTTAGGAGAGCTCTTTTTTAACCTGATAAAAAGTTGTATCCGCTAGAATTTCATTCAGACTCGTGCAAGCCGGTGCCGAATATTTAAAGTAGACGGTAGATGAGGCGTGAATTTGTGGATATGAAATTGTGTGCACCCAATAGGACTACTTAGTGTGCAGTAGGAAATTCGAACGGTTATGTAAAATGATTTTGATACGCGTCGAACTGAAACTGAGAATAACATAGGATTGAATCGTAATTTTTGGCAGTTGAGGGATGGTTGCGGGATTCGACATGAAGTGTAAAATTGGCGCCCATTCCCGTGGTAGTGGGTATGCTTAAGGTTCGTCGGCTTAATTTGCTCGTACCGCGACTATATGTCGACGTATGTTACCAACCGATATGAAGAGGGGTAATTTCAAAATATCTAGCGCTCTGAATAAAGGTTGCTGCTAAAGGCTATCAAGGCTTTCGACCATCAGGATACCTCGATAATCGCCGACAGCATTTTGTGCTTAAACAATACACCGAGAGCTCGCTGTCTAAATGTGTATTCATAAAAGATATCTCTAATTGGAAATGCTTTTCCTTCCTTGCCCGCCTTTCTTAGCAGTTCCTGGTTAGCTGGACATAACCTGCTCTCTTGAGCAAAGGTAGGAGATGATGTATGAAAGGAGCGAAGTCAGAAACCGCTCTTTCAAGACTGACAATAGAAGAATGCCAACTTTCATAAGTATGTTAGTGATGCGAAGGATAGTGCGACCTATAAAGAGAGGAAATTAGCAAAAAGAAGACTATCTACAAGGACTCGTTGCCTAGGACATCGTCAGTTGTACCCCTAGCTAGAGCAGTGGTCACATTGTTCTCCGCTTTTCTTTTATTCAGCCTAGTTAAAAGGAGATTCTCAGCACCTTTACCATTCATCATCGGATTGCCACCGAATAGAAGATAGAAATGTTGCTCACTAATACCTTCTCCATTGAATGTTGCGATAGAACATGATTCATTTTAACTCTAGGTGCCGTTCAATATTTATCGTAAGAGGCGATAATAGTTTTAAGTTGCAACGTAATTGCAATGAAGAAGGTAACCGACTTATTGCTATTTTCGTTATAAACGTGATATCGTATTACGGTACTCCTTGAAATCCATTTTATTTTATAAATTTTACAATGTAAATATTTCAGTTAATGTTATTTTCGCGTTGGAATTTGTCACTGTCAAGTTGATGAATACTATTTGTCTTTGCGATTGCTCATGTGAAAAGCAAGGTCTTCAACTTAATAAGAAAGACGCGTTTGATATGCGTAATGCAATTCTTTCTTGTTGCGAGAGTCCAAACAGGAAGGTTCTCGGCGGCTTGAGCAAAGCCACTAATTTCAAAAATAGAACTACTGGATTTCCTTAACAATACATCTACCTCCGGTAGTGTGTTTTCAAGAAGAGGTGAATAACAGTCTCTGACGTAAAAGTTTCCTCTCATCTCTCGTTCATCTGTAGAACTGGGGCGGATGAGACAAATGAATTAATCAAATACTCTTTTACAATAGATTGCCAGTTTATCTCTTAGCGTGAACTCGTGAACGTCCTACGCATGTTGAAATAACACTGAAAAGTCATCAAAAATCACTTTCGCGAACCTTGGCAAAGTGTTTTCATTTGCAGAATACTTATCGGCCATTATGCACGCGTCAAAGCTCGCCGTACTGCTCATCGTAGCCTGCCAAGCGGTAGCATTGCTGGCAAAACCAGCCAAGCCAAGAGAACGCCTGACGATCAAAGTCGGCTTCTTGATGGTCAAGAACGATCCATTTCTTCGCGCGATGCTCGGATATGTAACAACGGCGCCGGCCGTTGATATCGCTCTTCGGCGTATCGACAAGGAGCGGCTTTTAGACTACGTCGACTGGAAGTATGTGAATATTCCAGATATATGCAAAACTTCTATATAATTTGTAGTTGTTTTGATAATACAAAAGACTTCTAATAGTTTCTTTACGATATTGATAGCAAGGTGTTAATTTTGATAACAATTATGAGGAAAATTTTACGTAAAGGGATCTGAGGATAGGTTAGGAGACGTCTTACTAATACGAAGCTCGAAGCAAGACGACGCAAACAAGAAACGAATTCAAATTGTTTTACATTTGCTAAATGAATAATTTTCTGCAACAGAATTTTGGATCAGTGAATGCACTTGTCTGCTCAGCCATATATGGACTCATTCAAAAGTATGAGAGGCTGACGGGAAATCTAAATGACTGAACTTTAAAAGTGAAATGCTAAAAATATGTCACAACCAAGTTAATATGCAATATACAGTTCCGCTTAAATTCATAGACAGTATCTGGCAACGCTGTGGACAGTCGACAGTTGCCATTAATATAGCAACTGTGGAATGGCAGTTCTGAATTTGAGCATTAGCGTTTTGAGGCTCGATGAAACTCTATTTGAATGGATCGGCGCATAATTCCGACTATTTCACAAAATACTTTATCGTATGTAAGAAGTTTGAAGATATCTTATTATAGTATTACATGGCTCTTTCCTCAATGTGATGAAGCGCTGACATCGGGCAATACTGGCGATTTGTTACGCGACTATGAAGTCGACGTAATTATGGGACTACCATGCGCGAAAAGTGAGTTTCTTCATTTTGGTCAAGTCGCGTGATATGAATCATTTTTGTATTTGAATTCATAAAAATCAAAAGCGATACTGGAGGCGTTGAGATACGTAACTTCAGAGTTGAATGTGTCCGAGACGGGCCCTTTTGGCTTCAATGACGTTGTTCGTTGTGATCAAGAAAGGAGAAGTTTCTTGACAATAAGATTTTATTGAGCTTCTCAGAAATTTTATATCCAACGTTCAAAAACACATTTATGTACACTTATATAAAATTGAATTCATAAAGTTCATAAAAGCTAAGATCAAAACGAAGAAAGCTCTTCTTTACTCGCTCTAGTTCACTTTCAAACAAATGCTTTTAGTTGTCATCGCAGTGATGAGTGCCAACGTTATTAAAGAAGCTTTTGTTTGGTCTATTCTGTTTGCGCAGAAAGGAGATCTGAAAAGCATTGAGATTATAAGCGAATTCAACCCTAGAAGTAATCGAAAACAGTGTTTCATAGCTCCTCTTAAATAACTTTTGAAATGGTCTATTTCCAGCGGCGGTGATTTCTGGAGCGTCTGCGACATACTTCAACATTCCATTGATTAGCTACGCGGCGACCTGGGCAGATTTCAGCGACAAATCACGCTTTCCCACATTTGCGCGAACAGTTGGCAGTGTTTCACAGTGAGCGCTTTAAAACATAGGCGTACTCGCAATGCTAAACCGGGGCGCAGAGATGGATGCAGTTTTTTAGTTAATACGACGTTTGTGGGACAATTTTTTCGGTTACGGTCTCATATGGTCAATTATTGCTCTTGCCATAATTTAAAACAGTATAACTTACGAGTACGGCAGTACTGTGAATTAAAACGCTCATGATAATGTTTCTTTGAGTTGAGCTGTTGTCTCATTTGCTTTATGAACCTGTTAATTAGCTTTATTTAAAGTCTGAGCTCCAAAAACGGAAGTAACAATCTTTTATTTATATATCAAGTCAACAGAATCCAATACATTCATGCACATCATTCTTGAGGCTGCATGAAATTTTAATAAATTCTTGAGAGGTGATTTCACGAAGTCACGATCAAGTTACATGATCAACAAAGTTACATACAACTAATCGAAACTAGCTTTTCAGGATGGCTCGTGCATTGATCAAGTTCCTTAACTTTTTTCAATGGAATCAAATCGCAGTTTTGTACACGGATGATAAGGAAAGACGTAAATGCTACAATATCAACAACGAACTTCAAGATCAGGTAAGATGGGCCTCTTATGGTTAATATTCGCCTTTGTGGTTGAAACGGATGTTTTAAATGTTCGCGCTTGGTATTTGGGCCAATGCAGAACCGTGTTTATAAGATCGAAAAACAGGCCATAAAGGTGTTCGATGCGAACTCATCTTTGCCCTACAGCTCAGCAGTTATTGTTAAATGCGCTATGAAGAAGCAGGGCGGTTTAGTCAAATACAATACTTAATTCTGAGATCACTAGAATAATATTTCAATGCGACTGAATAAAGTAGACAAATCAATTATTATAAATAGCAAATTATGCAGTTGGTAGGGTTGTCTTTAAACTACTTTCAATGCTATCTGATAACGATTTCATTTACAGAATGCCGCGACGTCGGGAAAATCGCTGCAGTTCAATTACATCTATAGCATTGTGAAGAATATAACGGACGAAGCTATGAATGATTTTCTCGATCAGGTTGCCTTGAAAGCTAGAAGTAAGCAAATATTGATTTCAACTGAGCGGGAGCGAGTCACATTTAACGCGGCTCACGTTTGAGGAGCATTTTGCACCGCGAATAAAACATTCAATTACAGTAATCATCGCCTGCTTCGACAATGACGTCGATAAGCGTCGCTTCATGCTGCTCGCCCACGATAAAGAAATGACCAACAATCAATACTTGTACATTATGCCTGATTACGCGCCAAAAGAAAGTAAGAAAATTAGTTTTATTTGAATTGCATTAACTTAATATATAGTTATTAGAAATTAACTGGAAATGCGCAGCGCGCGGAATAATTTCTTTGACACTAATTAGCGCTAAATGTAATTAATTAACAGTTGTACAAAAGTTCTCAGAGTACTTCTAGGGGAAGAAGTTGGGTGGATAAACCTATGTCGAATAATTCTACGGGATTGCAGAGCTTAGCGGCATAAGTTAAAAATTTTGAATACACTAGCGAGCGAAATGAAGGTTTGAATTTCCTAATGGGATTGAATGTTCTAATCAGACAGAGAACGGTTGATTGTCTCATCAGACTCCTTACAAGAGTGACACTAGATTACTGCGTCTTTCAGATGCTGCAACAATTTGGAATAGCACGACTCTAATAAATAACATATCGGATGAACGCGACAACGATGCAAGAGAGGCGTTTCGAGCAGCAATGATTGTAAGTCACGGAGCTTTTTATTCTTACGTTAACTACTGATTGATCTGACCAGTTTCACTAAACAGTTAGTCAAATTAGCCAAGCATACTCTTGTTTTAAATGCATACTTCGAGTTCTTGAAAAACGAATGAGTAAATACTTTTAGTCAGCGAAAACTTTAAAATATCTATGGAGCACGATCATAAAATTAGTGCATCTAATGCGGCTAAAAATGGGCAAATTTTGGCATTTAGTTCTAAATTTTTGATCCGCCTGTATCCATTCTGTTCGCAAAAAAGTGATAGGCGATCGAAGTACGAAGTACTTTTAACACAAACGGTAACAGGAATTGCCAAATATCAACTTAACACACTCCCATTTGGATGTACAAACTGTCCGCGGTAGTCTGCGCGGTCTGCGCGTCGTTCTGGTTATTGCCTGTTTATGAGTCATAGCAGAATAATGTTATGCCTTTTGCAGAACTTTATCTTGTGCCTACAAATTAGTGATATTATGGCAATAATTCTAGGTCGAATGGAACACTCTTCGCGAGGACGACTTGGCTGACTTCAAGACGGAAATACCGAAATTAATGCGACTGCCGCCTTATAACTGCACAACTGATTGTAACTGGCCCGATGCTCACTATGTAATCTTTGTTTGTCGAAAAATGTTGTCTTTAAAAAACCTAACATATAAATTTGCGTTACTGTTTTGTCCAAAATTGTCATAGCCACGAAAATATCCAGTTCTCATCGAAATACCGTATTTAGCAAAAAAGTAAAAGATTTGTGAACCGTGGACAATCCGAGTAATTTTGAACTGGTTTTTTGAAAATTGCGAAACTACCGTACTATTAGTGCAAAGGCAGCTCCTGTACGTTGCAAAATCGTTGTCGAATTTCAGGGATCCACCTATTCACCGTACATGCACGACGCAATGTACTTGTACGCGCGCGCTCTGAATAAGACGCTTCAGCAAGATCCAAAACAATATCGAAATGGAACAAAAATGAGAGAGAACTGCGAAATGACCTTCACAGGTGACCTTTTTACCACTGTATTAATGTTTCTAATCAAATGCAACTTGTGCTTCTTGTCAGCAGTAGCCATAAATGGGGTATCTGGCAAGATTTTAAAAAAATTAGCTGGTTTACGTAAACTGAACGATACGCTCATATTTCGGAACATATATTTAGTCTCGCAACGATAATCTTCCAACAAGCTAGCTCAAATAATGCCAGATCGTCTAGCTCACTTCGTTCTCTTGAATCAGAACATCAGTCGCGCAAACGACATGTTTGCAATTTAACTTAAAATGCCATAGCATTCATTTCTGCGCTTTTGTACCAGCAACGACTTTTTTGAATACAAATATATAGAGCGAAAAGCAAATGCAGCAGTGATCCCTTGTCTCCAGGAAAACAGTTACGCAGGGAGGGGTATGTTTTCCTTTGCCTCCTTGCTCATGCCCATGTTTGTCATTAATAAATTTTTAATCAGCTCCTTCATTATTAAAACATTTTAGGCGTAAGTGGTGAGGTAATAATAACAAAGGATGGCGAGCGTCTGCCAAACATCCGCTTCGAGGGCTTTGATGCGAATGGCATGCGAGAGCACTTTGGATTAATACGCACAAGCCAAGATGAAAACGCAGTACAGGTGTCATTTTCACTTTTGCCTCTTTATAGTTCATTTGAATTACTATTAGATGCTTGAGCTGAACAACCCATACACTCTGGAGTCGGTTTGGACGTCTAGAGGCGGTCAGAAGCCGCTGTCGGTTCCTGTTTGTGGCTACGCCGGCGACAACTGCCCCGTCTCCTTCATGCATCAGTACTTTGCGCTGGTCGTCTCGGTCTCCACCATTTTCGCGCTTCTGCTAATTTTGGTGGCTGTGTTGATTGTTTACAACTTCTAGTAAGTACTTAGAATAGCTTGACTTGAACTTGACTTAAAAGAGGTTCGCTTCGTTAAAGTTCTGGCCATTATGCTAGCCAAAGAACGCGTCTTCACGGGTTGGATACACTCTGTATTAGTCGTTTGTTGTATAGAACAGATACACTCCGTCGACCGGTTACGGAAGGGCAAACTTCAGGGGCCATGCACAGGGTGGTTGGGAAGTAATGCCCATTTCCTTTCATACTCTCAGTTCTTTAGTTCCAAACGCAATTAAGCCACCTTCGTGAACTTTTATAATTTGCCCCCAAGTTCCGCTGCTCAAAGTCAATGTACGGCAGCGCCACTATAATTTTGAGTGCGCGATTGCCAAGAGACTTTTAGCATGTTTTTTGTCAACTATGTCGCCATACGGTAATTCGTTTCGGAGTCAGGATCAATCAGTTATCCAAAAAACAGTTTATGATGAGAAATGGGCAAAACTGCTCTTCCTTGCAACAAATTATAACTGGGAACATTCGTTACCCCGCAAGCTTGTCAGACAAACGGTGCCTGAATGAAAGACGCATCAAAACTGTTCCACATTTCCTTACGGAACTTTAACTTGTTAATTTTTGCTATTACTGAAGGAAATGCAGGCAGAGTATCCTATTTTTTCAGTGGTCGAATACAGCGAAAACGCCTGGAAAACAGTTTGTGGCAGATCGATAACTACGAACTTGTGCAAATCGATACTGCTCAGGTAAATTTACATAAAAACTTAGAGAACATAGAAAAAATAACTATCTGGCTGTATAAACTTTTGATTCACCTAAATAATTGCTTAATCCCGTATGTTGGATATGTTAAGATGCCGGTCTGCAAATATTTTAGCCGATTATTTTGGCATAACACTAACGATGATTTCAACGATGTGCCTGAGGAAAATTGATCATTTATTGAAGATTAATTTCGATCGCTGATTTTTTGGCGTAATCTTTTACAGTTGTATGCAATGAAGCATTATATCATAGGAACGCTTTTGTGCTTCTCTTTGAAACTGCATGGAAAATTATCATTCAATTACAAGTTAATTAAATTGCGCTTTTTTGCAGATTTTGAGTGCCTATATTTGTGGTAGCAAATCTGACTCAAGCATTCATTGTTTTTATTTTATTGCAATTGAGCGGCGAGAGACTGAACACGTGGGTTGACTCTGCAAAATTGCGTAGACTTTTAGCAGCCGCTTTGAACTCTGCATTCATACAAAATATTTTTGGAACGTTGGGCTGCCCCCTTGCAGTATTGGAACCAAGCAGCAGCCCTATCTTTTATCGTACTTATATTACTGTATTTAGAAAGTGCAAGAACAGAATAACTTCTTGTAACACTTCTTTCTTTCAGTCAATATCATCCAGCGAGCAGTCAGTGAAAACGACGAGCACAACCCACTCACTCCCATCCCTGTTTCGTAAGCAAACAGCCAAAAATGGACGTTGGAAATTCTGTTATCGTCGTAAGGAGCTCGTTGCCGTCCGCAAGCACAACATATCCCTTCAGTTCAATCACGACGATGAAGCCGAATTTCGAGCGGTTCGTTTATATTCGTCATTTCTGGTCATAAATAAATTTCTATTTCTCTATAAATGCAAGCTAAAAAACAACGCTCACTTATAAATTTTGCATGTTTAAGGATATCACTTTTAATGTTTCAAAGATTTGGCGTTTGAAAGCTCGAAGTTTGAGTATTTTTTGAGAAACATCGATGAACCTCGGTAGAATCAAGGAAGATCGAGAGTCTCTTGATTAAACAAACTTTTTTAAGATCTGTTTTATAAAACTACTTTTCTTTAACTGCAAACGGTGAACTTGCGATTCTGGAAAGTACGGCGATGGTCAGTAGCGTTATACGCGGAAAAATTCGTTTCGCGCGCGTCACAACTGACCACTCGCCGTCACTTTCGCACACTAAGAAAAAGTATTCTATTTAAATAAATACCTATATCTATCTCTTCTACATAAAAGATTTAAAATGACGTATACAAAAATTTTAAGATG
The DNA here is from genome assembly GCA_002796945.1 of Plectus sambesii. Taxonomy (NCBI): domain Eukaryota; kingdom Metazoa; phylum Nematoda; class Chromadorea; order Plectida; family Plectidae; genus Plectus; species Plectus sambesii. Next base: position 23,264 of record NIUQ01000064.1, read on the forward strand.
CGAGCGCTGATCCACGACAACGTCAATCAGTTTCACGGTCTTAGTCACGATGTAACTGGAAATTTATCAGTGTGGAAGGCATTACCACGCGGAAGCCTTCGAGATGTTCTTGAGAAAAAGACAATCAGCCTTGACTGGTTCTTCAAGTTTTCACTGATTCGCGATATATTTGAGGTAATCGGCACTGTTATATTTTACTAATTGGTTGTCATAGTCCTACTTGGTGCAGATAGATAGAATTTTGTTGACTGACGGATGAAAACGCTGGGCAATCGATTATAAAATATAATCCACCATTCATAAAAATTATTCGAATTCGCGCGCACTGTACTGAAATTTGTTTGCAAAGGATTCTCACTAGCCGAGATGATCTTTTACTTTAATGCAATCCTGCAATCAGATTGCTTCAACAAAATAAGAGTTAGCAAAGATGCGTCAAAAAAGATGAATTCTTCAACTGGATAACAGAAATATTATTGACCTGTTCGCAGTCTTTCTTTATCCGTGATAAGATATGACGCGATAGTCATACACAGTGTGTCAATATTTAGGATATGAAGTTTGGATTTTAGGACTTGCGTCATATGAGCTCAGTTGCCTCTTTCGCTAATCGTCGCTAAATAACTCTTGGCGTTTTGCCTACCCAACCAGTAACATATTTAATTGCCTGAAAGCTTTTCGAAACATATTTCTTTGCGAGGTTACAAAAAGCTGTTTGAGAGAATTTTCTCTGTAATATCTCATAATAATTTAAGGGAATCGATTTTCTGCACAATTCAGCGCTTCGTGTGCACGGACGATTGACTTCGAAGTCGTGCCTAATCAACGATCGGTGGCAAGTCAAACTGAGCGATTACGGTCTATCTTGCATTCGAAACGTTGAAAAGCTTCCATCGAAAGGTTTGTTAGAACTTCACAATTGCACTCACTGAAGATTTTGTTTAATTTCTTCCCATTGGTACAATCTAGGAGTGCAATATAGAAATATGAGTTCTTCAATTCACAGACCATAACATGAGCTTGATCTTCCTTGTATGTATACATTATCGATAATTATGCATGATTGCAATATATTCAATATATTGTGCTCCAATAGACAGGTTAATCCTTTGCTTGGACACCTGGGGCCGAATTCGGTTGCATGCTGGAAAGACTCGCTTAGCGTTCATTCAATTAATTTTAGTGCATTTGAAAAACTATACAAATAAAGTTTTATTATACCAGGAATGTGTAAAGGGTCAAAGTTGTAGTTCAAGCCCACTTCTATGTTTGTCTCAAACTGAATTGCACATATTACTAATTAGATACTAGATGATAAGTGCCTTAAATACGGTAATTTATCAAGAGACTTTAGACATGCTTTGGACAGCGCCAGAGTTGTTCGACCAGCAGCCGTTTCTGAAACCTACTCCAGCATCGGACATCTACAGCTTTGGCATACTGTGCTCCGAGTTAATTACAGAAACGGAAGCATATGGCATTCAAAAATTTGACCAAAACATGACGGACGACGGTGCGTTTCCATTGTGTGGCGAAAATTTGACCACTTTCTTACAGCTTTTATTTTCAAATGGCATCTGTATGAAGAATATCCGTTTGAATTCATTAATTACTTTTTCTTTAATACGATCAACTCAAAAAGCACGTACTGCGTGTGACCAGATTTACTTTTGAAATCTGATGAAAACACCTACTACGCATTGAAATTCCTCCTTGACGGTGTGTTAAAAGAACTGAGGAGAATTTTTTCTTTTTCATGATAACACACTCGAAAATTTTTCTCAATAGACACATTTTTGATAAATTATTAGAATAAGAATATTGTATGCCAACTTTTGAAACACACATGAATTGAATCAAAATGGATCATTATTCTGCGAAATGGAGTATGGACACATTTAAGATGACTCTAGCACAGATGAGAGCATCTATACGCGCTATGAGCGCCTGAAAAATAAATAGCAGTCCTTAAAATAAAACAGAAATTCTTTGATTACGAATATTTTATTCAGATATCGTCTACCGCGTGGTCAAAGGTGAACGCCCACCATTTCGGCCGATCATGAATCTTTCACAGAACTCGGACATTAATCCAGCAATCGTAAGAGAATCATACTGATGTAAAAATCAGTAAACTATAACAACTCATAGGATGAGTAACGCTCTTACATTTAATTTATAAATGTCAAGCTGTTTTTGGAATTCGACCTCGTAAAGGTCCTTCACAGCACATAATTTCATTAATAAATACTGAAATGATAACACATTTTCAGCAACTCTCCTTTGTTTCATATTGTTTTGATCTTTCAGTTGAGTTTGATTCAAGACTGCTGGGCGCAAGATGTCAAAGATCGCCCATCGGCAAAAACTGTTCGTCAAGTTTTCAAAGGAATGAAATTGGGAAAGTAAGTTGATATGGGCGTTAAGTAATCATGAGATTTTTCTGAAACGACAATGATTCCTTTTATATCAAGCATTCTTAAAAATTTTGAATACATTCGCAGATGCGAATACCGATCGGTACCTGGGGGGAGAGGGGTCCAAGTCGGGCATTTGAGGAGGGTGCACCACCCCCAACATGACCTCATTCTACACGGTGCTTCTACATAGGAGGTCCTCGACTTGACAACCTGTTACTTAAAATTGGTCACCACCGCTTCGCGAGCAAATACAAGGATCCCTTTATGAAAGTCAAAAGTTTGTGCATTTCCTCAGGTCTCACATCACAAAGCTGTAAACCCGTCTGGGAGATGCGCTCCCCCATACCTCCATGTCAACCTCTTAATATTCGAGGTGTTCACTTTACGGATGAAGTAAATGGCTAAACGACAGATGCAAAACATAGGTGGAGGGTAAGCACTAGAATCAAAATTCAGGGGAACTGCATGACTTTTGCGAAAACCATGTTCACCACTTGCATTTTTGGGCCACTGCAGCGACGACCGCAGTGAACGAAAGTTTATTCAGAAACGTAAACTTAATGGATCACATACTAAATGTGATGGAAAAGTACGCTGGCAGTTTGGAACAAGAAGTAGCTGAAAGGACGAAGGCGCTCATCGAAGAACAGAAGAAAAGCGATATCCTTCTCTACCGAATGCTGCCGCGGTTTGACCGTCATCCAATTATTCATTGGGCTAGTTTCACATCGCGTACTCTAGCTAAAGTCGTATTTAACGTAATGATAAAGAATAGCCATTAAGTTCGACTTTAGCATAATTACGCGATATGGAACCGGTCCGCTGATTATTCATCAGTCTTTGCCTTGGTGACAATTAATCTTAGACTTTTTACTGCATAAATTTTTCACTTATTTCTCCCCAAGTCATCTAGTACCGAGTAAAAGAATCTAACTTTTTACGAAATTATTTATACGCGTTATTCATATTGTTTAAGTTACGTGAAGACCCCTTAAATGAATCAGTTAATCAACTTTGGCTTTCAGCCAGGTTGCTGACAAGCTCAAGGCTGGCCAAGCGGTTGCACCGGAATTATTTGAACAAGTGACCATCATGTTTTCGGATATTGTCAGTTTCACAAGATTGGCCGGTCTCAGCTCACCGCTTCAGGTTTGGATCGCGTTTATTCATCAAGATGTCTCTTAACTGTTTTGAAAAAATTCAAAATCCTGGAAAGAAGGAAATTAAGCCATTAAACTATGGATCTTCTCATCAGGTTTGTTTATTGATCAAACAGAAAATTGTCTCTATGGCACGATTGCAATAAGATTCATACGCGATATGCATATATGCCTTAAAGAGATACGCCGGTTACTGTAGCTCTTGTAACTTTATCATATATATTTATTTTCTAAATATGACATCGCTGCGTAGCGATTAGCTCATTATAGTATGAGCAAATATGATTCACATCCAGCGGGTCATGCGCGATGGAAAATAATGTACAGTACCTAATTGAGAGCGAGATTGATTAAAGTTCCTTTTTAGAATTTGAATATAGACTTTGCTCCAAAAATGCTTGCACAGAAGAATATAACAAATATCCTAATTCCCTTTCGTATGTGGCTCAATTTCAGGTTGTCAACATGCTGAACGAGCTTTGTACGATCTTCGACGGAATAATTGATGAGCACGATGCTTACAAGGTGGGACACTGTAATAGTTAACGCTGCACAAGCAGTTCAGTCCTCCGTCGGGTAGTAGATGAGCGAGAAATGGTAGAAGGAAGGTAGAGACGAGATTAGTAGACCGTGGGCAGGTGCCTGAATGAATGGATACTGTTATTCAGTGCTGCTCTAAGGGGAGTGTGGGGTGGACGAAGGATTAGCCGCATTGTAATTCCTGAAATCTTTTCGGAAACAAAAATTACAACTGTTTAGTTTTGTGAAAACTTCACTTTCGATTAGTCACTCTCGTCGCCCTTTCAGTGCTTGCTTTTCATTATTAGGCCGTATCAAAATTAACTACACACGAGTTGTATAATGTTTATAAATTATTGGATATTTCAGCTAGTTGCTGACTTCTTTCTGAAATGCAGCAGAATCTGAGCTGGCTTATTATTATTTTTCTTGCGGTGCCTAATGACCGCTCGTTCTGATTTTTCGCATTTCGTGTCTTCTTAAATAGCTTTTAGAAAACAAAGCCGTCACTAAGAAACCACCCAAATGTTGCAGAATGAAACATCTTAAACCGACAAATTAAAAACATCAGAGGTTTCAAAACAAGATCTTTTTACTCATTATCGTGTCTTGATAGAACCTCATTGTAACTACTTTTGGTGCGACCCAATTATTCAATATTATCTTTATTTATTTTTACTATTTAGTGTTTAATAATATTTGGATTTAAGGTCGAAACAATTGGCGATGGATATTTGTGCGTCAGCGGTTTGCCAAATCGCAATGGAACGGCGCACGTTCGTCAGATCGCCGACATGTGTCTGGCATTTCAGAGAAATGTTCGCTCCTTCAGAATAGCCCATTTGCCTGACGAGCAGGTTCAACTGCGCATTGGCATCAATACAGGTTTGAACTTGTAAATTCCATAGTCGAAACTTCCACATCAGAGCATTTCCATGTTTTTGTCTCGCAGTAGGACATTTCATGCGCGAAACGCAACTAAAGCTGTCGCTAAACCATAAACCTGAGAAGCCATGAACAACGAATAATAACAACATTTTCATGATTTTGCAAGTTTCGCGATCTCAAGAATCAAACGGTGTAATTAAATTCCTTCCAAAACTGGGAATAACTTTCTGCCACTGAAATTTATGAAAATCTAATTACATTTGAAGCTTAGCTTTTCCATTTTAGGCTCGGTGGTGGCTGGAGTAATCGGCCTGACAATGCCACGCTATTGTTTATTCGGCGACAGTGTTAATACTGCGTCCCGAATGGAAAGTCACGGAAAAGGTAATCTAATGCATTCTGTTTACATGATTCACAATATTCTCGAATTTCACAATTTTTCTCTGGTTAATGAGCTGTCAGTTCATGACCAGCCGAACCGGTTCGATTATACATCAAAATGATTAAGCGAGTACAACCTGATGCAGAGTGCGCTTTCAGCTAGAATAAATTGATCAGATTTAAGCGATATTTTTCACATGTCCGCAATCAAAGTTGCCGAGTTATATCGGTTTGTGGAATTGAGACCCAAATTGTCTTGGTCTGGAGTTCATAGCCCATATAGGTGACGCTGAACGACTTGGGAGATTCACAAGCGTTCGTTCTTTTCTTCACGAAGTTGCTGGCGTCCTTTTTAAACAGTAATTATTGAAATTGAAATTTTTGTCCTTCTACGAAACATTTCATACAATATCTCAAGATAATCGGGATCACGAGGATTCTATATAAGAGATCTCTAAACCATGTGGTTGCATTGGTTTTTCGAACCGCTGTGATTAAAACTTGATATGTAACATCAAAATGTGTCTCTTTATTTAATAACGTATGCATTGATTTCATAAATCAAAGTAGCAATCATTACAGCTGGAATGATTCATATCACCTCGGCAACGAATGACTATCTCACTGCCGATTACGAAACTGAAACAAGAGGCGAGATAATTATCAAGGTAGCTAATCATTTTTCTGTCAAGTAATCGACGTTGATGTCTTTTACTAGCCTATAACTTATCGAGTTAATTCACTGCAGTACTTCTTCAATTAAGTGCATTTCTACGACACACTAAGACAATATGGGCGAACATTGTTTCCTGGATCTGTTGTCTGACTCTGCAACAAAGGAATAAGTTAACGAGTGTGTGAAACAAACATTAATATTTAAGTATCGAAGAGAAACCCTACGAACCCGAATAGGAAACTGGCTCGCGAATGATAAGTAGAAACTACCATGAAACTGTTATCTCAGCGTCAGAAATACTCTTGGATAGTTATATTCATGGAAGAACGTTTTGCCGGATAGTATCTTATATCATTAAGCAATCTTCAAATATTCACTGATAATTTCGCTTGATATAAAATGATATTATTCCTTAAATTTTTTCAAGGGGGCATAAAGTTAGCCCCTCCCCAATGATCAGCACAATTATTCTCATAATTGTTCCTCAGAAGAAAGCCGCACAATCGTCGAGGTCCAAGTTTATTTTACTGCAGCGATTATGTCAGTTGACTACTGCACCGAAAAATTGACACTTTCTTTGAAGTTAATGCTATGTGCCTAGTGTTTCTAAATACTAGTGATGCGGGTGTGATCGAAATTGCTTTTTGAAACGAACACCGCGACACACTTGAAAAATAACCTTTCCAATCGAGCACTAGTAAATAAGTAAGTATTTTCTAGGGCAAAGGCGTGATGGAAACATACTGGCTGCTGTCGAAGAAACTAAATTTCAGCGAGAGACAGAAATCAGCCGTATAACGCATTGAAAGCTTGGAGAAATCGATTTTGTGATCTGTTTCATCTTATTCTGTCTGTTTTTTGTTTATTTTCTGAGCAACTAGCATTTTTGCATGTCCTATACATTTTTTCATTTGAGAAACTCGCGACAGTATTGAAAAAATGCACTATGTGCACCTTTATTAAACACTGTCAAATGCAAATTGCATTCTTATGAATAAATTTTACACGGTTGATATCATTTCTTTAGACAATTAGAGTTTCTCCTTAGGATCAATTCAGTTCAAGTCGGACAGTACACAAATAAGAGAGATTTAACATCAGAGACAATTGGGTGCAGAGACGCTGCTGTTCATTGCACTCTTGTACTGCAGATTCACGGAACCGATTGCAAAAGTATTGTTTTTAAATAGTACCCAAGTATTGCAATAGTCCGAATGCTTCCTCATAACTCGTTTCGCATTTATTATGCATCCGGCTTGCAAACAAAACTGTTCTACAAAGATTTGGTCGGTGTGCGAGATCAAGCGAATGGCTGTTGCTGTGCTCTCTAAGCAAAGACCAGACGGGAAGTATCTTTTCGCAGGCGACTGGGAAAAACAAGTTAGGTGTGCTTCAGTCAAATGCGAAGGCCGTCTGTGGTGCTCTAAAACAGGCTGTTTGCTGATCTGTCCCAATGGCGGAACATGCATTCTTGGGCCAATATCCTTGAACTGAAGTCGAAAATTTTGCAGCAGAAATTGGACGTAACCTAATAAATAAGCGTATTACAAAGTTGTAAGCCGGTACGCAAATTGCAGATTGGCTGCTATCTCATGCAGAAACGAACAATGCAATGCAATCAGGAAACAAGAAACATAATGAACAACTAAAAGAATGCACACCGATTTGTTCATTCGTTTCCATGGAAGAGCGCAGCAGAGTAAATTTATGATAGCCGATATATGCAATGTCGATTTTCGTGAAACTTAGTTGTAGTTGTAAGCTGTTAGTTGCAAAGAGTTATGCTAACATCCGAAGTTGTCACTTTGGCTTTCAGTTTCATCAACTCTGCATTCTATTTCTGTCATCCTTGTGCCCAGTTAGCCCCTTTGGGCGCAAGAATAGCTCGTCGCGAGAAGCACACTATGCTCTTATCACGTGATCTCTGCGTTTGCGTCCAACCTCAATCCGTTCTTTTCATAAACGTATCGCGTGCTCTTTGCGCTTGAGTTGAAAGCGTACAAGCATTCGCTCAGCTGTCTGTCACTATCTAATTGTTAATCGCTTTTGGCAACAGTGCAAGCGTAACGGTAAACATTTAGGAGCATTAAAAGTACTCATCCATTAAATGAACGATTCGTACAACGGATTGGAGCCGCCATGGGGGCCGGGGTTGCCACCTGGTCGGCCAGGAATTGACTGGCCTCTTCGTGTCGCCGCCGCCATTTGGGCTCCGAGCTCTTACCCCTGTATACTTAATTTAAAGGTTAGTGTTATGTTTATTGATCGCTAATGTGACTTTATGCAATGTTGAGGAACTATGGCTTAATGAAGCGCTTTAGGATTGTATGTATACCAAGATTAGTATATTGATAGGTTAAATATTATTACTATCTCAAACTTTTCTACTGATGTTCACAATGGTGCGCACATTTCCTTCATAAAACAAATTCATTTGCATGCCAGACGTTGTAGAATTACGGTGATTTGCAGTGGCCCAATCTCTGACGGAATGTTCTATAAAGTTGCTCTCGGGTTTCGATCCTAAACATTCAACTGGTTATAATCTTAACGTTTTTCAAATATCACTCACTGTATTGAATGAAACAGCAGCAGTAACATTTGAATTGAAAATTTAAGCAAGCCGATCAAGACCCCGTGAACTGCGCATATCCGGGCTTTTCCGCCGAAATATTACATCTTGCTTTGAAGTACGCTAAGCTGGACTACAAGCTTATCCCGTTCCCCGTCGTTGAAAGTTGGGGAGAAATCATCGGAGAACATAACGGTAAAATTTAAAATTATTTTGCACTGAGACTACATATTATGATTTAATGCTGATCAACGAGAGATTTCAGTGGCCTAAATTTCACTAAAGCGCAGCTATTTCAATCTTATAGTGACGATACGCCCCCTCCCGCCCTATGCCTTCCTTACACGCCACGCGCGCATGTTCATAAATACGCATAGTGCTAACTACTTGCTAGCAAAAAATGAATTGTGCGGCGCCACCCAGCTAGTGTCAGAATTTTTTAAAATTGAATTCTTTGAGATTGCGCAGACGATGACTTATATTTCCTGGTTATTTCGATAAAATGAGCTTTTCAGACAAAAATTTGTGCACGCAATTAAGCAATACTACTACGAAATAAAATCATGCATTTCAGCATTTTGCGCGTGGGTGTATTGTCAATCTACCATTATATGTGATAAAGTAGGCCGAATTATGTATTAATTTAGAAATTGATATTAATCAATGGGTTTGTAGGCACGTGGATATTTGATGGGCTACTGGGTATGATACAAAATGGGACGATCGATTTTGTCATGAGCTACTACGGCATGACAGAGATTCGTACAACAACTCTTGATTACACGTACGTCATATGAACAATATTTTACATAAGCTTAGTCACTAAGACCCGAAGCAATGCGGCTGCGTCTCATACCTTTCATTTGTAGTCATATATCGCAGAAACATGGTAATTAATCAGCTGAGCTCAGGTTACGGTGACTGAAATTTACTGAAACAGAGCCATGATTAAAAATTTGGCAATTTTTATTTATCATTTAAATAGTCCCTCAGTAGGAAATAGAATATAGGTTTTTGATCCATTGAACGTTATACATGGCGGACACTATTCGTGTTCTTTTGTTAAATACTGAGTTGCAAATACGGAAGAACGTATAGCCAGGCTTCAAATAGTACGTTTTGCGTTACAGTCGTCGATCCAGACAATTTCAGTTTAAGTAATTATAGTGCCATTTTTACTTTCTTATTCATCTTTATTGAGAAGTGTGCTTCAGAAAACGTATGAATTTTGCTTTTTCTTAAAAGCAATTTCAATGTGACATCGAATCGTGTCTATAGGATGCAGTCTCGCCGCTGTCAGTGATGATTCATGTGACCCTTAAAAATCTACGTAATCACTATGCGATGGTGTAAAGCTATATAAATTGTACATATTTTATAGGTTTCCATATCAACTCAATCAGCTGCAATACGGCTACGTAATGCAGAAGCAGAATGCAGTGAATCTTAACAGTGCTACATTACTGTACGCCATGTTTAGTTGGAAAGTATGGCTCTCATTCATAGGCGTACTACTATTCCTGATGTTCATGCTACTGCTGACGAGAAACTTCAAACTCTGGGCAAAAAAGAACATTATCAATCATCACCACCGTCACAGCAATACAAATAAAATTGACTTCTCAGCAATATGGGACGTAATTACTGTGGTAAGTAATTAAATCAAGGCTACTACTTGAAAATCATTAAACTCGACGCTCTGATTTGCTAATTACATTTTAGTTTCTTGAGCAGCATCATGGCGAGCCCGCGGAAGGAGTTTTCAGCGGGAACCTGATAATAATTATCATCGGGTTCACTTGTCTATTCTTACACACGATGTACGAAGGGTAAGTAAAAGTAATTCATTGCAACTAAATTCAGTTTGAAATTCCATAATTTAGGTACTTAGTTACGCAGATGTTCAAACAGAGCAGCGTTAAGCCCTTCAGCGGGTTGACAGAATTGGCTCCCCTCGTTCAGGATGGTACTTATCAGCTGATTACATATGGAATGGGTGATATCTATTTTACAATGTTAGAGGTAACTTAAACTTGTAATTATAATCTGAGACGGACATGAAGAGTTTGGAAGCCATGCGAGAGCTGCAAAATCAAACTCTCAGCCGTGTGGGAGTATAGAACGTCTTCATATGGGAAAGATTAAATGAAAATTCTTTTAGCACGCTCAAGGAGACAGTTTTGCGGCAATGCGAAAAGCAATACAAACAAATCCGCCAATTGTTATCCCGGATATCGACAAGGTAAGATTCATACGTATTACTTCAATTCACAAATGGCTAAAACACACAAAGATTATTTGAGCGATTTTCCTTCTTATTCAGCCAACGATCTCTCTTTGCTCCACATTAACGTTTAATCCCTCTAATATCAAGGTTATAATCTTGTTCTATGTATGCATTGAGCCATTAATGGAGAATGTCGTTATTTGTACTGGCCTTTAGACAATGACGGCTTAAAGAGACTGCTCCATACGAACAAGTGCCTATTGCTCTAGATATGTGGACCTGAGCGAAAAAGGAGACTATTGAGTATAAAATTTTCCGAGAATAATAAAAACAAACAAATTTAAAACTTTCTATACTTCGATATACCCATATCATCATGCGTCGAACTATACAGTTATTTGAACACCCAAATTCAATTGGTTCTTGCATATGCATATTCAATTGGTTCTATATTCTGTACAACAGTGAAAATGATGTCTTGTTTCATTTAGGTGATCGAAAGAATCGTAGAAGATCCGAGGCTGATCTACCCGGGCGTTTCTCAAATAGCAATCTTTAATTATATGCGAGACAAGTGTTCCTTGATGTTCATCGGCGATGAGGACCTTCCTGAGTTGTGGATCTCTATTCCATATCAGGTATTCAATTGTCTAAAGGTTAGTTTTTTGCAACATATCAGCTCAGAAAAATTCGCGAATCGGATCAATGGTCAGCGCAGCAATGGCAGGAATGGTCGATTTTATGCTTTACATCGGCGACAAGTACGCAGCTTACGAGCAAAGAGGCGACAAATGCGCCGGTCTAGATGATTTGCAAGAAGGAAAGAATCCGTTAGCGGTTAGTGTTTATATTTCTTTTAAAATGGTGATTCAATAAATTCGTTATCAACACAATTGTGCAAGAACCAGCGTTGCTGCGTATTTTCGTATTTCGTATTTTCAAGAACATTGCCAAATCATCTCATGTGCTACAGCTTCAGCTGAGATCGTAATTTTCAGTGATGATTTTGATTAGAACTTTTATTTCTACTCTTTCCACATGAACCACGACACTTTCTAGTTCAAAAACAACATTTGCTAAATTAATTTAATATTTGAAATGTTCTTAGTAAAACGGAAATTGTGTCTATTACGGCTTTTAGCATTTTTAATCTTACAACTATTATTAGGTTTGACAAGTGGAAGAAGAGAAGCATGAAAGTTTAATAAAAATAACGAAAAGGGAATATCATACTCAGTTTATACGAACTAATTTAGAAGTTTAAACAGTGCCTTTGTTTCCCGCATTAACACAATTTCAATTCCTCCCCTCAGCACCATATTTTCCACTTTTTTCACCTATGGTAAGTTATTTTTTGATGATAATATTTTCCCTCTATTTTGATTTTACTTTTAAATGGGGGAAACGTACCAGACTAGTAAGAGAGAAGTGCTCAATTTAGATACGACATTACTACGGTCTATTGATCGTTGGGGCATTTGGATTTGGCAGCGCCTTTGCCTTTTTTCTGATGGAAGCCGCATTTGCAAAGTGGCGCAAATATAAAAAGCTTAAGGAGACGACCATCTTTGTTAGAACTAGAAAGGATTTGAGAAAGGATTTCTACTGATTAATTCATTTAGGCATGAGCATGTGCGCATAGTATAGGACTTGCTTGATAATTATGTATTTGTGTACTATTTTGATTAGCCGAAGCGACTATATGAGTATTTTGCATATTATGTTTGCAACTGCAAAGAATGATAAAGAAACTATATGAGCATGATATTAAAACGTCTATCGATATGCGTAAGGGCACGTTTCATATTCTTATGGCCATTTTTTATGCGTTCGCACCTGTTGTATGTAATAATCGGATTTTTTGAGATCTTTCTCTTGTTGAAGTTCTATTTTGTGTTTAGAAACTGCATAAAAACATTTAGTAGAGTCCAATCATGATGATATTTAAATAACAAACAATAACAGTAGCACAAAATGTGTAATACATGATGAGCGTTGTACTTCTTACTGTAAATAGTTTATACTGCAGTGTACTTGGCGTATTTATTTTTTTACCAGTCTTAAAAATCCGTAGAACTCAATTTATGCCGAAATCAAGAATCTCTAGTGGCTGCGGTAACTAGTCGCGATTTTGCGAAATAAGTATCTCTTCACCTAGATCATCCCAATTCTTGCCTTAATTGAAAAATTGCAAACAACAACAAGCTTTATCAAATGGAATTTAATAAAGGTGGAGACCCTAAAAGATGTGAAATTTTTAATTGGCCTTTTGTGGTACTGTCAGCCGCTTTAGCTCAGTGGTAGAGCGTCTGTCTAGTAAACAGAAGGTCGTTGGTTCGATCCCAGCATGTGGCATTGCGTTGAGCTGGTACTCTTTTAGCAACAGCTTATCTTTCTAAGCTTTCTTTTATGTCTGAGTGAGATAAAAGATATATCGTAAATTAATTGTCATCCGTTCTGTTTGCTTGTAAATCGCAGCAAGAAATAAATATATATTTTACATCGAGCGTTTTATATAGATGACGAAAATCGGATTTAGAAGCTTCAGTATGAGCGGTTGCTCTTTCACGTATTTGCTATTTGCAAATTGCTAGTTTAATTATGTGATAATTTTAATTTAGACCACAGACTTGATCGATTCTTAGCAAAATTAAACGATAAATAGACAATACATCTGGTACGCGTGCCACATGCTGGGATCGAACCAGCGGCCTTCTGTTTACAAGACAGACGCTCTACCACTGAGCTAATGCGGCTTCTAGTGATGAGAGAGGCCAATTAAAAATTTCACTTTTTTATGCTAGCAACTTCATTTTGTTTTACTTCGTAAATCATGCTGATGTTTGAAATTTTCCGATTAAAGTGAGAATTGTGATGAGCAAAGTGAAACGGTATACCTCCTTTTTCGTCGCAGAAATTCGAGTAGCCGCAGCTGTAAAATTTTTCTGATATCGGCGAAAATTGCGTCCCACGCCAGCTTTCATAGCGAAAATTCTTAGAGTATGACTATACTTTAGAAAACAAAGCCTTCGAAGTCACGAAAACAACAAGTGGAAAAAATGTGTTTATCGTAACAGCTGAGCTTCGCCCACACTATTTTATTTCAACTGCATCAAAACAGCAATACAATTATGGCTTCGGCGGCGAATATATGAAAAATAGCCCGACATTCAATTGTGTACTACATGATAGAAACGCAGCACGATCGATGTTTGATGCATGCGTACGTTTCATGGCCAAAATAAGGCGGCAACCCAATTTCCAGGACTAGTCATCTCTCACGCGATGCCAATCGCGTGGTGACACCGGAATTGTGTAGAGAGGTAGCCCGTCAGAGTGAAGCCGCAATATTTTCATCGTGTCCCAGCAAAAGATATTTTTGTGACGAACTTTTGTGGTTCAGAACCGTTTTTGGCCAAATTCGATTATTTTTAAGCGCGTGCGCGGCTCTTAGACCAGACAGATTAGAAATATGACCTTTACAGTTTGAGAATTGTGAGTAATACTTCAAACTCGCTAGAATATTACTTCTCCAAATGATAAACGGTCCGTTTCGTATAGCTACTCTAGTTACGACTTCAATGACTACAACTGCGAGAAATGGAATGACGATCGATTATGACGCTCGCTAGACAAATTCTCCTCGAATTTCACGACAGTGCAACAAATGTGCTTATTGAAATTGTAATGGCAACAGTTACAGCAGTTTTATGAAGTGGCCGCCTGGCCGTTGCAAATTCCTCCATCAATCTCAGATCTGTTCTGTGCGAAAGAATGACGCTAAATTCTGTGAAGAGCGAAGAGCAATCTGTAGGACAATCGATAAACGTGCACAGCTGTTGTCGCTTCTGAATGATCCCTACCCACGAACAGCCGGCGTCCAAACCGTCAGCTGGCGATGCGCGCTGACCGACCCCAGCGCTTACAAGACCCAGCTCTCGAGCCCATCACCGCTTTAGAATTAGATGTAGAGGCATGGCTTAATCTCGGCGTCAGCGCTAAAAATCGATATTTTATTGAGACAGTTGATAGTTAGGAATATCACAAATCTGCAAACGGAAGCCACAGCATTTATCTGATTTAAAAATCGTTGAAAACTTAAATTAGCGTAGAATTCGAGCCCACTTTGCGATTACCGGTAAAGCTTCACTTCAAGCGGGCAGAGTAAATTTTGCTAAATGTAACTCTATTCGGAGCTACCGAATACAGCTGGTAATCGAACGGAACTAAGAAGACGGCTGTAGCTATTCATGTATTTTCCGGGCGTTGATATTATGTGTTTTCGGTGTATTCGGTGCCTAGCTTTTTGAGTATGGACCGAATGAATCCTGAATATGAATCATGCGTGATCAGTCTGGCAGGCAAAGCTGTCATTTATTTTTCTTTAACCAATCATATTTGGCACTCATGATGAGATAAATAAATACTTTTCCAGATTCTCGGCCTCCTTCAAAAGATGCTCAATTTGTTCATTCATTTCCTGTTTTTTATTGCTTGTGATGGACAAACCGCAGACTTTGGCCACGTCCCAAACGGCGTGAACCCCACTCTTTATGAGTCAAGCGTAAGGAAAATCTTTTCTTCTAAAAATTCTATAGAATTGCTGCATAACCCTTTATCCTCGAGTAAGAATTTAGGTGCACACAATATGTAAGCTTAAGAGCTTATCTGCTAGTGTCAGCAGACAACAAAAATTATAGAAAGAGATTTTTTGCGAATGCATGCGCTCGTTTTTGATCTGAACTGAACATTTTCGGTGCGCTGAGAAATCTCGATGGTGCCCAGTTCCGACGAATCTCATTTGAGTTAAGCTTTTCGTTTGCTAATGCTCGATACCTGCCGAGATATCTCATATACCCGTGAGGTTTCTTTTCGCAAATTGAGCAGTTCTAGAAGATTTTCCACCTGGGACACTCTCGATAAGTTGCCCTCACGGTCTTAAATTTGGAAGCGAAGTATACAACTTTTCATATTTTCAGGACCCGATCATACAACTTGACGAGGATACGTTTTCAACCACCGTTTACAATGCGAGTACTTCATTTGTGGTGGAATTCTACGCCGACTGGTGCGGCCATTGCCGTGAATTTGCGACTGAATTCAAATCATTTGCGAACGATGTAAAGGAGTGGGCGCCCGTGGTGAAAGTTGCCGCCCTCAACTGCGGCGATCCTTATAACGAGCGCACATGTGGACAAAACGGCATCTCCGCTTTTCCAAATTTAAAGGTTTTGTAGTATTGACGTTACTCTATCATATAGTGGAAATCGTATCTTTAGCCGTTATCCTGAGCACAATTCCTTTCTCTACCAAACACTGAAACTTGAATTTTTGCTCACAACGCTGAACTTTTATAGAATCCTCTCATTTCCATTCTAAAATCCGACCGAAATTTGTGCATTTATTTCAACTACTAGTCTATTAGATTAAATTTTGATATTTCCTTGCGCACTTTTCATGTCACTGCATAAGACAATAGAAAGGTGTTTTAGTATTTTCATCGTATGAGCTCTGGACCCGAAGCGGCCGAGGAGTTGGGACAATCAAAGAAATCGGAGGCTAGCTTGCTCAGCAGTTTGATCGAACTCGTCGAAAGCGAAAGTAGAGTTCAACGCTACTTAGATTGGCCAAATTTAGAACTCATTGAAATGTAAGTCGATCTAATGATTTAACTTTTCTGTGGTAAGAGCACTTTCTTCTACAGAGTCATTTGATGATTGTAGACCATATTGATTTCAGAGAAAGCACTCCCTCCGATCTGTGGTCAAAAGCACCAGAGTCGAGCGAATACTTGGCGGTGATATTCGAAGAAGAAGAACTCCAGCAAACCAGTATCAAGGTTGGTCTATTGATACAATATAAACCGTCAGCTGGATCATAAACAGTGTAATGTCATCATAGGCCATAGTCCAATACCTTCAAACCACTAATAATCATTTCCTTAATAACACAAATCAATATCAATTTCAATTGCCGCCAATTTTCAATCGCATGATCGTAACTTACAATTCATAGTTCCGTGAACTGATGCCTTTGTCGAAAACAGTGACAAAATCAACATTTTTAAAGCTGACCGTATTGTGCTTTCGTGTAACCCATGCTCACTTATTGTTGTGTCCTCCAATTTCAGCTAATTCTTGATCTCAGCATATATCAATCTCAATTGGCTGTTCGTCGCAGCAGTGTTCATTCCAAGATTGCAAACAGCTTGAATGTGAGAGAGCCGACCGTCGTTGTATTCGCGCGAAACGAGAGCCGCATGCAACATATTCACCCTGAGTAAGCATTCCTGTAATTTTGCTGCGTTATTGAGCACGGTTTTACGAAATAGATGGACAGTAGCAGCCTTAAGTTTTGCAAAAAGACAGTGCGAATTTTCCGCTCTGTCCGTGAGCAAAAGATAAACAAGTCATCGTTTACGAGCGATAGCAGATGGGGACGCAGCTAATCCCGAAGCGCAAATATTTCACAATAATCAAAGCGTTTAATACAAACGGCTTGCGCTAGTGCGTACAGTTGACATCCTTGACACCATTGACACACTTGATCTAAGTCGTAGCGCTTCTCTCAGCATATCATTTGTGCTCTAAATTGCGGTTGCATGAGTAACCATGACCGTTCTATAATTAATCAAAGTATCATTTCTCAGGTCAGCATATGAAAGCTTAAAGAACTTGGCTACTACTGGAGATACATCTGTTTCTCTGTCGACAACTTCAACAGCAGCCACGACGACGACAACCACTATTCCACCCTGGTCGTGTCGGATTCGTCCGGATAAGTAAGCAATATATAAGTTTTTAAGTAAAAAGACGGTAAGGATACCTTTGTGAAAACGATGACTAAAAGGGAAATAGGAAGTGTTTTATTGCACCTAACGAGCTATTCAAGCCTGAAGGGGAAGATCGGTTACTTACAGATTTGGAGAATGTTCCTAAAGCTGTTATTAGCGACACGCTGGTTGCAAAAGTATCTGTTTATACGTAATGAACTTTCATGTAAGGAAGATTTTAATGTTTTTTGTCTGTAGAAAGCGCCGCAGAGTGGTGGTGAATATTTACTTTTTGCCCCTCAGCGTGCTAGTTAACAGGCCGGGAATTAGATATTACAACCGAAGCGGACATTCATACCCATCCTGTTGACTGCATAATACTCACATGATTTACCATCAATTCAGGTGTAAGGAGCTGTATTTCGTATCTGAAACCGATATGCTCAAGGCGATTCGATATGCCCTGTACAACGACGTGCCTCGAGCGGGAGGAATGTTTTCCGGTACGAACCTGACGGCATTAAGAAACTTCGTCAGTTTACTTGCTGAGGTTGGCATTTGCATTTTTTTATAATCCTAATGGAATGGAAATTAGTTAATTATGGGATAGAGGAGGAGAACTAATGTGTCGAACAATGGCTTCGAAGGTTGATCAAAGTCAATATGGACAGATTTATGCCATATCCGCTTTAAATAGATGCTTCTCAAATCACCTGAACAGTTTATAAATCAACAGGGACACTATCCAAATTAAAGAGGACATTTTTGTTGAATTAGATTCACAGAAGAGTATCCAGTTTGACTTGGAAAGTAGCTGATTGAGAACGAAAATATCTGACTTGATTTGAGAAGAACCCAATTTGAAACAAAAGAGGTGTAATTGAGTTCAAGCTATTGCTAGAGCTGCCACATTCTTTACTTAGTGAATGAATATAAAAGCCTCTCCAGCTTGAGCTTTAACCCTAGGTCTGAGACAGAGGAAAGCAGAACTTCGACGTGGGAGGAAGTATTGAGCACGGGAAGGAAAAGCTGAGTATAAATTCTATTATTTATACCGCGCATACTGTTTTTTTACAGAATTTTCCAACGCAAGAGTCTAGAAGAGAAAGTCCTGACAAAGAAGAAATTTCAAAAACAAACGCTGTAAGCTTTCTTCTTATTTAATGGCAGATCTTTTAAAGACTTTTCAGAGCCTTTCTTACAGCTCAAGGGCTCGTCAGCTGTTTGTCGAATTGCAACAGTACTTGGAATATGAAACAGCGAATAGCGGAAGTCTTCCAATTGCAAGATGGCAAAGGCAATATTTGAAAACTGAGGTAAAGATATGTCCCTAAGCAACTCAATGTTGCAAAAGATTCGCAAAGTTGGTCAGAAGAGCACAGAATATTTTTTAATAAAATTCATAATAATAAAATTTCAGAGACAGCTAAACCTCTCTTCCTTTTCGGCAAACTCAGAGTGGCAGCATTGCAGAGGAAGTGTAAAGCATTTGAGAGGATACACGTGCGGATTGTGGACGACGTTTCACGCTCTTACCGTTAACGCCTATCTGAATAATATGCATAGTAAGACTTTTTCAGAGACTGTCTAGAGTAAAAACTGGTCGTACAGAGTATGTTTCTTATAAAAATCATAAAAATCAGCGCCCTCTGACATGTAAATACGCTATATTAACTTCTCTCCTACTTAGTTTTATCTCTTGATTGGTTAAAAACTTCAGTTCTTAGCTTCATATTTGTCCAAAAAAATGTTGGATTAATATAAATCGTTTTAAGTAAACACTATCAGTTGGCAACCGATAATATTCTTATTTTTCCCATACGAGCCTCTCTTCGTCTGCCCCATGTAATGACGAATTTAAGGGAGGCTGAGATAATGCATCCGCCCTGGGTAGTACGTGCTTCCTAAAAGTGCAAAATTCATCCTTTTTCCAGTTCCTGATGTTCCTTCCATTGGCTATTTACGCCTCCCTTTCAGTCACTTTATTTTTCAGATGCGAGTTTTGAGCCGCTGCGAGTTCTCCAAGCAATTCAAGGTTGGGTGGACGTCTACTTTGGATGTCGTTACTGTCGAGATCATTTTATGAATATGACAATCAACATGGAGTCGGAGGTAAAAAGAAGTTTTCTTCGCTCGAAATTCTTTTCCTCTCTTCACAATTACACTAAAATCCGAATCAATGCATCCTTGTGCATGCGGATCCTATTCCTATCTCAGAGCTGAGTCTCACCTTAGTCCAGGCCTGATGTAGATCGATCTTAAGCTCCTGTTTCCTTGGCAGATTAACTTTTTGGCGCATCTGGTTTTATTTCAGGTGAAGCGACCCGTAGACGTCGTTTTGTACTTGTGGAAAGCGCACAACATTGTCAACAACCGACTGAAAGGCGACGACACGGAAGATGCTGAATTTCCTAAATATCAGTTTCCGGCTGGGTTCCTTTGTGACAACTGCACAATCGAGAACGGAACTTTTCACGAAACTCAAGTGACAGAATATTTACTTAACTATTACTCGACTATTACACCACACAAGGACGAGCAGCTTCATCCATTTGACTCAGCATCGTCGTCTTCTGGCACAGCAAACTTGCGATTTGGTCTTCTCTTTCGTGTATTTCTGCTAGTGATCATGTGTTCAGTTCTGTAAGGATTAAGATTGAAAGTTTTTCTGTGTCACGGGTGACGCTAATAAACAAATTTATTTTCTCCCATATTCAAACCGAGATTTACTGATATGCGTGTATTATTTCTTCATATGAGACGGTCAGATTTTGCATAAATTGTAAAGAAGATTTGACATTACCACTAAACTGCGGAAACTAGAGAAGCTCATGCGGTAACCAATGAAAGCAAGCTGTTAGAATAAGTTCAAATGAAGAGCAGGATTTTTTTAACTGGTTTGGCTGCATGTCGTATGTTTTGTAAACGTTTAATCTTCTTTTCTCGTCTAAACGCTCTGGCGAAGGCCAAATGTCCGATCCGTTCAAAGCTGCTCCGCCGAAGCAGAGCGTTCCAAAATACCGATTCGTTCGCAACGCGGAATTCGCATGCGAAGGATGCGACATACCTCGAATATTTGGGTAATAACCGTACTTGGCAAGTAATTCATTCAATGATAAAAATGATGCAACGGAGTAGAAACGGGTTTAAGTTGCCAAGTGATCCACGGTAATGACAGTCATGTTGAATGCGCGTCGAAAACTGAAGTCAAGGGATCGTATACCACAACATATTGTTCTCGTTCGTTTCGTAGTGTTCAAAGCATACCGTTTCCTACTTTTCTTTTCGACTTCTTAAGTTCGACGGCACCAGTTTTATACTGAAACAGAATCAGGCAAAGATGAAGAGAGAATCATTTTCATAGTCAAACACATTGAATGGAGGAGAGGAGGAAGAATCCCTTAATGGCTTCAGAAACATCACGATAGTCGACTTGCATCTCAATTCATCTCTTTGCGTTCGCTATTATTAACCTTGCATTTGATTGTACAATCTTTGCACCCAATTTCAGCGTCATTGCGTCCCATTCAAATGCAAGGTTGGCGAAACTGAATGCAAAAGTGACTAATTATAGTGCAAGGTTATGAATTACAATAAAAGATCCTGTAGTTCGGGATGTTGTTCGATTTTTCTCGGCGCTTCTTGCATTCCCGTTCATGTCTTATAATGTCTATCTCGTGAAACTCTTTCTTATTAATTCTATTATAGACTCAAACTACTGATTCTGTTATTTCGTCATACTTGAAACAATATAAAGAGTACTAGCACTACCAACATCAAAATTTACTGATATTTCACAATTTATTATCTTTGACTTTTTGTGCAGAGTTCGCGTCGATAATGACGTGTCCAAATATATATGGTGCAATAAACAAAGTTATGATGCAAATAGTAATAATCAAGGAGATGCCGGGGACGTACTAAAGATGTTCTTATTATGATGCATATAGCACCGCCTATTCTACTTCATATTCTAAAAAACAGCAAGGTGGCGTCTGCTATCAGCATTGATTGTCCACGCATGAGAGTAACGATGAAGTTCAATAGTTCACGTCGTAGGGAGGATTTCAAAATTTTCTTCTCCTTCGTTTTTTTAGCCACTGACGATGAATAAATATTTTTCATCATTATGATGTACTGACTGACAGGTAGCAGCACTTGCCAAAAACTACGTTATACCATAGTGATGCATCATTTTGACTCATGTCGTGTAAAGGGACACGCTGACACGCGTGCTTTAAGGCGCATGACGCATAATGGTGTCGCCCGGTGTTGACTCAGCCGCATACTTGCACCTGTAAATAAGTCGAGGAATGCGCGCGTAAACACGACTAACCCGCGCATCTCGTTATCAGATGACCACCTACATTTTTTGATTCAGCTCCGAACGATTCGCTCCATATAAGGAACCGGTAAATTTGATAGCTTATGCTTGCCGTTGAAAGTTGCTCACGGAGTTGTGCTGCCATCTTTACGTTTAGAAGCGAATCTTCTCTCTAGTGCTGCATTTGTGAGTAAAGGTACGTACTGTTTTCTGTATTTTTAGCATTAATTAATGCGAAATCAAGATCAAGATGAAAATTAATGGGAAAGGCCAGGAAGACGATATATTTTAGCGAGAAATAGTTATACACTGTGAGTTTAGGGCAACTCTTTGGAGAGCAAAACAGGGTTGGATTTCAGGGATCACTATCAAATTTTGGGAGATCACAAACCCGGAATTTCCCCGAAATCGGGCGCTTGGGATGCGATCCTTGGACTCTTTCATGAAATCCCTACGGTTGACTGCAGTAGCAATGGTGTCCGTGTCAATTTGAGCACTTTTTTTTCTCCGTTCCTTTCACAGTAATACGGCTCTGGTACAGCTTCAAGTTTACGCACCACTCCTTGCAAGATCACATTCCAACTGTGATACATATGCTCGAAAGCGTATGGTAGCGTAAATCAATTGAGAGCGATATCAATCAGAAACCGGAATTCCTTGTTTATCAACCGATTACCCAATCGAAAAACTCGCCGAGTCATGTATGAGTCGGATCATGTGTAATGTTTGCTTTGAAAGGGTGAGAAGGACGTTCCTCTCAGTGTCGCGACTCTGTTACAGGGATAGTAGGCGTAAGCCGTTTGGGTAGTGACTAGTCTTCGCGCACTATTCAGAGGTAACTGCTCGAAACAGTTTGCTCACCTGTTTCGCGATCAGCATTCTTATAGTAGAGCATGACCAATAATGGAAGTTCACGTTAATATTAGAACATTAAAGGCAGTGAGCATGAGACCAGCTCGATGAAATTTAAGCCATGACGATACTTCCTCTTCAGCGAGCCAAAACTACAAAATATTCTTTCACCCTATACTTTAAAAATTCTATAGAACAACGTTATGAGACTACCTAAATCAAGGCTATATATAAATAACAGTTACTGAAGCGCGTGAGACTAGTTCGTTTTCCGTTCGTGAGTTCGAGATGTCAATGCCATTCACCACAATCGCTGTGCAATAGGCGTGCATTTTCACACTCCGCGACGTTTTACGTTCGCGCATTGATGGCAGAAAAGAGTGGCAATCAAGCGGTCAAACTGGTTCCATTGTTGTTCGCGTATGGAACTGTACAACTGTTACTGTAGTACTTAACTGCGCGATTTGCGCGCCGGACATGCGCCCCCACATTAAGCCTATGAAAACTGTTTTGGTGGCGTTTCCTATCTCAAATGTTTATGTTACGTGCAGGAAAAAGTGAGTATCTTGAGCAGAAGCCGGTTTTTTCAATGTTCTGTGATATTATTACTAAATTGGCGGGTAGCCAAAGACAGTTTTGCATTATACCGACGTAATTGTAAGTGCTGAATTCATGCGTTACCGAACAGGAATCTTCAGTGAAGTCATATTCTCGTATTAACAGGTTTTGGCTTGTCCGTACAGACAATATTAGACTCTTAAGCTTTTATCGCCGAAAGTATTCACTTCAACATTCACTCACCACTCGGTAACTTTTGTATAAATTATATTTCGATTAGTTCAAGGCACTTCATGTTTCGTTTCTATTCAAAGATGAGTGAGCGGAATATAGGTGCTGACGTCATTTCTGCTTCTATTTCCGTAAACAAGTTAATCTGCGCTCTTCCGATGTTCACTTCCAAAGAAAGACCTGTGCGCAACCTTCAATTGCACGTTCATTCAATTATCCTGTCTCCTCCGTGCGAACTTAAACTGACTGTAAATCGCGGTGAATCACCCGTCTGCGGCTGCCCTTTTAGCGACCATTCACCCACCCAACTCCTGCTGTTGCACTAGTAACGCGCTACCGAACCCCACTCTGACTCAGGCGGTCGCAATAATGTGTATCGTCCACTCGGAAAGGACACAGGGCGACCGCTGTTGCTGCCGCGCTGACTCACTGTCTCTGTACGCACCGGGCGGGGGGAGAGGGTTATTGCGCCGCGTCAGTCAGAGAGAGAGAGGTTGTCTGGTGTGACTGTGCGGTCTGGTGTAACTGTGAGAAAGGGCGAATTCGGCCGACCACCGATCCTGGTCACCGAGCGGTTGTTTATTGTTGTAGGCAGGGTGAGCAGTAATGTTGTCGCGAGGACGAATCTGCCGTCACATTGAAAAAGAATTTGACTCTGGCAGAATTTCTTCCCTTTTTCGCGCTGTGCTAATATTTCAAAATTTCTCTGAGTGTGATAGTAAATTTCTTACGGCTCGGCTTCAGCCCATACCATTTCTTCTTTTGTGATAGCGAATACCTCCTAAACGACCCGTCAATTGTTCTCCATTCTATAGCCCCTCTCGAATGCCCGATGCAAGTACGCAACACGCATCGATTTCTACCAATGGTCATCAATCAGTTAATACAGTTGGGTTGCGCAAGGGCGGTGGGCAGTGGTTGGTGCGTTCGGCGAGATGGTTGTGTATGGGTGTCGGGGCCGAATGTGTATGGGAGTAAACGGGTGTCGCCGGGGCCACTCGCTTAGCGGATTACACTCTCTCGTCCGAACGGGGCGAGCGGCGCGGCTGTGGAGCGGGCGGCGGGAGATGGTGGGATTGTTTTGGCGGTCGGCCGGCGGCCGCTGGCCGGCGATGAGCGTAGACGGGGTCGGAATGCCTCTCCAATATTTATGCGTCAGCCTTCGGCCGCTCCGCCAGACCAAACCATTGCCCACTCTGCATCCGGCGTGTAATATCTGTGTGTATGGTCAGATTGATGGGACGCGCGCTGGAAGGTTGTACGATGCGGGACTAAGCGGTGCTGCAAATTTCAGTGTGCGATACTGTAGTTTTGCGGTTGCTTGTGGGCATTGCGCTTTGTGGGTGCGTATTGTTCCTATCTTCCTGACGTCTGTAGCTCTTAGTGCGTACTGATAAGAGTTCATTTATCCGTCTGAAAAAAGTGAGAGCCTTCATTTGCTCAACTGCTAAAGTGATGGTTCTACTGCGCGACTCACAAGATTACTTCATTCAGAAGTATAAATGAACCCCCCCCCCCACTAGTGCTGATAGTTTAATTTGCTGTCCAGATAGACTTTTAAGATGCATCTCCGGCGTATTACCCAGAAATGACTGTAGTTTCTCTGACTCCTTCTCATTCTGCTTCTTTTGAAAAGGCTTCTTCAGTTGTCGCACTGCAAAAATTTCGTACCTTTATCCACCTTCTGATACCGTTAACTGTAGCTGCTCGACCGAGCGCCGTTATTAGATTGAAATGATGTCAGCTATACCTCATGGATGATTTTGTAGAAATAACGCTACTCAGTATGTTAGGATATCTTTCTAGTAAAAACAAATATATGCTAAGGCGATTAGTTTCTGCTTAGTATGCACTCTCTCTCCGAGACCAATCGCGATCGTTAATGATTCAACCAAGCCGCCCTTTTCCTGTCTGCCGACAAATTTGTTGCGTAGACTATTAGAGTCGGCTATTTGAATGATTTATTTTTCCAATGTTCCCCTGACATTGGTTGCGTCATAGAGCCATTAGCCACTTGATGGAATATTATATTATGTATCCAATGAATGAGCGCTTACCTCTTGAACGATTTGAGGTTTTAGCATTGGGACTGGCGTCAATCAATCTCCATGGCGGTGGCTCTTTTTGATCAATTCAATGATTTTTATATTTCCTCACTTTAAAAGGCTACCATCAGTTAGGATGGGAGGTTTGAAGTGCTAGGGACGCGTATATTAACTTCTCGAAGGTCCATTACAGTTGGTAAAAACTATTTAGAGGATAGTAAGGGTAAATTTGATAAAATTTATACCAAATTTCAGGCATTTTCATGTATTGGTTAATACTGGGTTCCTCCCTAGGCTTCTCTAAAAACCCTTCTTAGTCACAGTGATGAATGAGGGTAAAGAAAATCAGACAGTGACCATGGCACTGAGGCACAGTGCAGAAATTTCACTTAAACCCGCAACCTTGACAAAAACGTCTTAAACGAGTTGGAATAAAAATACTGAAACTCTGATACATGTAATGTGCCTTTTTGACTACCTGCTGCCCATTTTTAGAACAGTATTGACCCTTGATCAACTGAAAGGCGATTCTCTTGAAGGGGGATTTTTTTCTCCCGCTCTGTCCTCGTGGGAGAGGTTCGCTACGGCTCAATCGGTCGAAATTGGCAATTTTCAGTCGGATGGGACTGAGAAATTGCTGTTTTGCAATCAGCGCCTTTGTAGGCAAGCTGGTCAGAGCGTTCTTTCTTCGTAGAGGGCAATGTGAGGGCGACACTGCTGTTCGTGGACGGTAGAATAAAATGAACGACAGGTGGGCCATCGGCAATAGGCAAAGCTAAGGAACCAAATTTTCAGTCGCTGCGTGTCAAAAAGTACTTGACCATGAGGATGGGTTCATTCGCGCTCCTTTTCAAACTTCAACCTGCAACACACTTATGCGTTTAAGCAGTAGTGGGCAGGAAGGAAAGTAGCTGGGGGTACAAAAGGAAGGAGTTACTGGTACTAGAGCTGAGACTGTTGAGGTATGAACCTTCCCCATTCAAGTGTGCGCTTTAGTTTCATGTTTCACCATAGTTTATCTTGGCCGAAGTATTCAACTCTTTGATCAGCTTAATGTATTGCCTGCCTGCACCTGTTGACCGGAAGCACTCTGCCAGTTGCGTGCAGTCCGTCTATCTGCCAGACGGATGACAGACGATTGATTCGATCGGTCGTCTATTGGCGCCTCGTCCCCTTCTGTCTGGCTCCACCCCTCTCTCCCCGAATTACACAGCGAGGGATAATGGAGACCGCAAGGCCAATCGTGTGGCATTCATCCTCCACCAGTACGCGTAGAGGTAGGAAATGGGGATGGTTGCACATCTAAAGATAATAATTTGTAAATGCGACGTGGCGCGACCCATGCCACTCCTCTCCCCTCTAATCTTATGAAAGTATCACTTCTGAATTACCCTCGATAATTATTATGTATACCTATTGCAGTCGCCTCTATTGTAGTCAGTTTAAACAAGACTAGGTAGCGGCGACCACCCAGGTTCTCTTTTGTGAAACTGTTGTAATTAGAGTATCGGGAAGGGCGCTGACAGGTCAGTTGCGATGTGCGTGGGAATATTCGTTCCGCGTGCGTCACAAATGACCTGGCGCTGTATTTCCTGTAATTATGTAATTGTAAGAGTTGTAGGTACAAGAGCCATATGAAACAGACCCCTGGGGCTACTGTACGCACCGCTCCATCTCTTCCAACCTCGCCCCCTATGTCACTCTGTTTTCCTAATACGAATCAGACGTTTTGGCTATGAGATAAAAGGCGAAGCATTTCAAATGCCCCAATAGTTCCTATCTGTATTCCTACTTGTTCTTAGAACTGATTTTTCTCACTCCTATAAGTTTTGGAGGATATGCATACTCCCAAGGATCATCTCTACTCCGTCGGTGACCTTCTCCATATCCAAAGAGTCGCCATGTTTAATAGGTCTAAAAACACAAATTTGCGCTCTCAAGCCTGCCGCTGGTTGGAGCCGAAAAGCATTGCTGGGGGTTTCGGTGCAGCATTTTTATGAACGTTGCGAGCGCTCGTACGTGTCACGGAAGGGCGAGGTAGGAAAAGGAAGAGCAGCGGAGGAGAGATCGGGCGCTGCGAGTATAGATAAGAAGAATGATCTCAAGCATGATATCGCCACGGATATCACTCAACCATCAGTAGTCCGACCTCACCCCCACGATAGGTACGAGATCGCCTCGGGGATAGCCCAATCGCGCGACGCTCGAGTCTGCTCCTATATCTGCACTGACGCTACGAGGGTCGATGGGCGGAAGAGCACTGTCCAGCGTCCGGTCGGTTTTTGCCCTCGAATAAAGAACGCTCGAATCAGACGCACGCGTCTGTTGCCTGCTGCTCCGTCTGGCTCCGCCCCGAATTGCGTTTTGAGGGTAATACTCAACGACGCGGCGAGCCAGTGGCGTCCGCGTCCAAACCACTCTAAGACCAGGCCGGGCGCGGCGGTGATATCGCCGGTGAGTCATCGGCTTGGTCCGGCGTCAGCGCCTCGGCCGACCCAATACCCAATCCACGCTATAAATGGCGAATAGAAATAAATCGATCGGCGTCTAATTAGAGCGACCCGTTCGGTCCCTGGCGCCGACTAATCAAGTGCCGTCCTCTCGCCATTGCGTCTCCCCGATGCTGTCTACGTGCACGCCCGTATTGTCGTATACATGCCGATTTATTGGTGTCTGTGCATCTGAACCTAAGCCTGAGCGGTAGACTGCGCGCGCTCACGCCTTGTTTATTTCTTACGTTTTTCTTTCATGTCGTCTCTCTTTGTCTCCGCCTTCTGCCTCCTTTCAAGTTGGATAGTGACATTCAGTCACTTGTTTTGTCTTGTTGTCTATTGCCGTTGATGAGATGTCTTAATGAGGTACACGAACCCTTCGTGTTATGCAAATTGCGTCAATCAATCGGCATCGCGTCGCCATTGAACTTCTCCCTTCATTGTCCTCTCTTGCGCGGAATCGGAACTCTCGTTAGACGTTCTCAGAAACTTTCGTCATTTTCTCATATTGCTCTCCATCTGCCAGTTATGTGTGGCTAAAATGCTCTCCAACACATCTGGTATAGAAAGCAATCTCTTTTCGCTAAGAGATGTGTTTGAGTGTTCTGATAAGACAGACGATTGACCAATTTTTTGCCGATGACTCGCGGAGGATTGCAAATATCGCCTATTTCAGCGGGATGCTTCATTGACTGTAGTCGTAAAAAGTTTTAGCTATTTTGTAGAGCGTGTGGGTAGAATTTTCAACAAATAAAGATTTTGTAATAAAATAGGTTTGAAGCATTTTCAAAATCTTTTTAGAGAGATTATATCGTTAACGCTCTGTCGCATACAAGGCGATAAGTGACGAAATTTCCGGCGGGCCACAAGCTTATCTCGCGTACGTTTTATTGAATGACTTGCGTAGGTAGGCGTGAGAACGATTACGTTTTCCTCACCATGTCTGTCGAAATAGGAGCGTGGCGCAAATAGCACAAAAATCGATGCTTAGCATGACCGATTGGTCATTTCGGCACGCCTTATCGAATGACGTCTGACGCAAATGTGTTTATTAATACGCCGAAGGGAGTTTAGTACTTACTGGCGAATGAAATTGATGCGGCAGTGGCTTCGTTCCGAGTAGTTGAAGTAGCTGCGTCTATTCGTAAAGCGAGTCGATTATGAATGGCAATCTGTCCTCTGCTTATGTGTGTAAATACCGGTCGGCGCGTGGATGGTACGAGTCGATTGCCCATGTGCGTCCCACGAGTATATCCCCATTTTATTAAGGGTTTCCTAAAAAATTTTGTCGGGCGGCGGCGAATGCAATTTTGCATCTCTCCTGTTAGACTTTGAGGGCCGAAGGGCAAACTTGCCGGGAATAGGTAGTCCCGTGTCCCTACGATTTGCTTTCTGCTTCGATGTTCAAAGAGTGTTATAATGAAGTCTGTAAGACGCATAGTTCAAACTAGATCAAAAGACCGTTAGCTGCCTGCGTGAAGGCATCACTTTGCCGCCGCTTAATTGCCAACCTGCGCTGTAACAAGCTTCTTGGTCAGGTTACTGTTAATAATGCATGCTTTCCTAGAGTTGAATATGCTCTACCGGTGGGCGTGCAGCTGCCCTTAGTAATGTTCCCCTAACGATTATTTACCCACGCCGATTCGTTACAGAGCCATGACAATATGAAAATAGCCATTCTCTAAACGCGCCACCGATGATTCATGCACTATTTCTTAATACTCGAACTCGTCATCAGCGTACTATATAATCCACCTGTCATACGTTTCAGAGAACTCAATTCATTGTGTCACTGCTCGTTTGTTCCGTATCTCGCTGAAAAGCTCGAAGCGAAGTGCAATGGCTGAAATCGAGAATAACACGCATGCGGTTGTGGCGGAGAACGAGCCGACGGCGCCGGCTGGGATTACGACGATCGCGGTTGAGGAGCCGACGACACCACTAACGACTGTGCAGGCGACGACTGATCTACCGACGACCATTGACCTGCCGGCGACGACCGAACAGCCGGCAAAGCCTGTGCCCGCCGAAGATCCGATCGGCTGGCTGACGCCACTTGGCCGCAACGCCGTTAACAAGGTCTCCTATGAGGTAATCAAATGTTCTCTCTTCTAAAATATTGCAACATTTAACAATGGTTTGATGGACACTCGAAATAGCTTTTAGCACTGTTCACTTTGGGCTTTATTTAAGCTTTGCAAGTCTTAACCGCGTTCAAACTCTATGGTCGGTAGTACACATCGATTAGTAGATGATAAAATATTTCATAAAAATAAAACGTATAGGCTAATCACTGCTATTACAATATGTCATGCGTATAAATTTAACTTACCGATCGTACAATACCGTGTCCAAACCCAGCCGGTATTAGGTTGCCCCAGGGCTGTTTTGCTTCAAAGGGCCTACCTTGCCTATGAGCCAATAGGTTCACTAAAGAGTAACTTTTTCAGGTGCTGAATTGGGTGAATAACACCGCTGTTGATGAAGACAAGCGTCAGCCGACTCCGGGCGCCAAGAAGCAGTCGACATCGCCCATGAAATTCCTCGGATTCCTCCAGGACGGCAGTGTCCTCGCCAATCTCGCCAACAAATTGCAACCTGGTAAGATAATCTTTGATAAAGCGTTGGCCAACGTTGGGCGTGAGGTGTTAAAAAATGATGTTATTCTCAGTCAGCAGTGCCTTGGTAGCGCAGTCGGTTAGCGCGTCAGTCTCATAATCTGAAGGTCGTGAGTTCGATTCTCACCCAGGGCAGCGTATCATTTTTGCCTGGTAGTGTTAAATTTTTGACCAACAGCAGCGTCGTGTTTGGGTACCTTGTATCTTCATTACCGCAATAGGAACGCCACATTCTCTCATATTCTTTTCTAGTTTTCCTCAGTCTATAAAGTAGAAGCCACACTATGCAATATTTTCTAGTTGAAATTTTTCTGTGCTCTCTCTTCGTTTTACTCCGAGATAGGTTTCAAAAGGCATCCATAGCTGCATGTGCTAAAAGACTGATCGCATTAAATGATGGCATTAACACAACTTTTAGCTACCATCCACCAAACAATTCATTTATTTGTCTATTTCAGGCGCAATCGAAACGGTTCACGAGGGGGAGGCGGCAAAGGAGAAGGCCAATCAGACGGCCAATCTGGAAAACTTCATCAACTTCCTGAAGAACAATGTGGGTCTCAGCGACAACGAGGTGTTCAACCCGGCCGATGTCCAGGAAAAGCGGAAAGGAGGATTCGGCGCCGTCCTGTCGACCCTCGTCAAGCTTGCTGGCAAGGCGCAGGAGCAGTTCGCTCGCGGTGGCCTCGATGTCGATTATCTTCTCCAAATCGGCAAACAGGCCGTCCAGTCGAACTTTATCCAGACCATCATCAACTTCTTCAAGAAGCGACCCGCTAATGGCCATCAAGAGAAGAAGGAACAAGATGAAGCAATCCCCACCCCCATCGTCAACGGAAATGAGAACGCCTTGAAGGAAGAAGTCAACGACAACAAGCCGGCTTCGGCTGTTGTTGACGGGGCGGGCGTTGCTGTCGCGGTTCAGTGATTGTCGCTATTTACGTGGCGAGACGCATTTGCGATTTAATTTTTCTCTGTCCTTCTTGTCTTTCTCTACCCTGAGATCCAGCAACGATTACATTACGATACGTTGATATCAGTCCATTCAATCAACATTCGTTTCCTATCGAATAGTGGCCGTTATAGCCGAAGAGAATTTATCTTTTCTTGCTTCGCACGTCCTTTTTCCTTCTGAAATGTTTGTAGCGAGAACCGAACTACTTCGGCATCGTATCTACTTAGAAGTCTCCAAAAATGAACGTCGTCAATTAAACTACTGGTCCTTTTGTATTACTTGCATTTTATTAACTATGCCGCACTCTGAGCTCCTCGATAATCTCAATCATATCAGTTTTTCGCAGCGAATTTCAGTTTTGCATCAATAACTCAGCGCTTGTTGTATTTCTCGCTTATTTCCTTGTGTGTCTGCATTGTCAATGTGAAGCTATGCGTAGGCGGATACATAGATTGCTTTGTGGCGATGGTTTAATTATTCCGACAAAGACGCGGTTTCTGTGCATTTTCGCGAGCTTTGGTGTTTTTGCCGGCTCTGTGACGTTTTTACCTTTGTTTAAGTTATCTGCGAGCGCTTACTTTAACTCTATAATTAATGTATTTATTGTTTTGCAGCAGTGTCGAGAAGGAATCGGATTCCTTTGACAGTCATTCGGTTTTTTGCGTCTCTTCCCGATCCGTCCACAACTTATAATATACCACCCGCTATAGCATACCATTGTCCATTCGCTCGTGTCAGCTATGTCGACCAGTTGAATATCTCGCGAATTTTGAAGCGCCACTCATGAATTATCGCCGTATTTTCGCCAATTACAAGCTGTTTACTTCCACCGACAATTTGGGTATCTTAAACTAGGGTTGCAGCGTCACAGACTCGACAACTTTTGATGCTTAGGCTATGCTTAGCTAGGCAGAATCTTTAAGCTTAAACCTAATCCTGTGGTCTATACCAAGGCGTGACGATAATTGTGAACCGCTTCATTTGATGATTACAGTATGTTGTCTGAATCGCTACGTTACCGCTGCTCTGCTTGCTCTTATCGTCTGTTTTATGCCAAGCACGTCCAGCCCCTATGCTCGTTATTGTCGAACATGCAGTTCTTGTTGAAGAAATAAAGTAAACCTACTGAAATAATC
Organism: Plectus sambesii; assembly: GCA_002796945.1. Classification (NCBI taxonomy): domain Eukaryota; kingdom Metazoa; phylum Nematoda; class Chromadorea; order Plectida; family Plectidae; genus Plectus; species Plectus sambesii. The sequence continues at coordinate 56,090 of NIUQ01000064.1, forward strand.
GGTCTAATGCTCAGTTTTACGCAATGCGCATGTAAGATCAGTAATTTTCGAGACTAAACACTGCGGTCGACGCTTCCACAATATGAGGGCCTTCGCTTCGTTTTGAACGCTATCCATGTAGTTTCCAAAGACGAGGAGGTTTCAAAGCGAAGATTAAATGCGAGGGACACAATTAGTCAGCAAATGTTGTTTTCGAGAAAGTCCTCCGTGCCCCAGTACCTCAATATCCTTTAATTCGTAATTTTCTTGGAGCCGATGAAGCATTTCATGATTCTGCATAGTTGTTGTTATATGATGTCATTAACCAGTATCATCTGACTAAGTTGACAGCGCATGCGGGAGGCGCTGAACCAGAATGATTGCGGGAGGGACACGGAGCTCGCTTACATGGTGTAAGAGAGCAAACAGGTTATAAGTGCAGATTTTTGGCATTCTACGCGCAACTTTCGCTCGTTGTTGAAAAACAGTGTTAGAGGCTGCTGAAGAACTCTTCTATTTTCTTTCTCAGTCTAGCGCTCATAATTCGGTTAACGATTACAAATAGTTTTTAAATGGATTGTACAAATCAAGTCTTCTCTTGAAACTGTTTCAGCACTAAAAATGCAGTTCATTTCTCACATATACGTGAATATTTACAAATATTACTGCAACTTTGTTCAGTGCTAACAAATTCATCAAATGCGAAAATGATAGAGCAAAATTTGGCTCATACCAGAACGATTCAAGTGCTTCAGAAAGAATGTAAGATTTTTTCAATGCCCTTTTCAGCCGCTCGACAAGCTGCGATCAATATCCGATGGCATTCTGCGATTATTTCTGCGAACATTTTCCGCTTCCTGTCCTGGGATATGGTCACTCAAGGTTCACGTTGGGATTAAGGTAAGCGCCACTTTAAGCGATAATAAATATGGTCGATGCAACAGTTGCGGATCGGAAAAATAGCAATGTAAAAATCTGGCTTCACCTAAACCAACGCAAGAACTGAAACCAGAGGGAGATCAATGAAGGAACTAATTATGCGTACATATTGCTACCACTATCATCGTCGATTTCACTACAATATGTAAACCATTTTTACTTTAAATTGAACACTTTATAAATGAAGTGGGATATCGGTCGAGTCAAAGCGGATACTGTTCAAATCAAAATGGATAATTTTCTGTGAACTAAGCAGCGAAAATATCCTATGTCATCTGAATAATGTCCGATTTGGTTTGGAAAATACTCAACCCGATTTTAAGAATATTCAACTGAAACTGAGAATGGTATATACTGCATAAGCACCCATATCTAATGAAAGGACAAAGACGTTAAAATACTTGAGTCACTTATATTTGGTCATTTCAGCTCGCTAAAGCAAACTTTTGACGATAGCATTAAATACAGCAGAAAGTTTAGCTCATTGACTAGCAAAAAAGCGAAGAATATTTCAGGTTTTGTGCGTTTCTCGTGGTCATATTTGCGGTTGGCATAACTGGCTATCAGTGCGCAAATCAACTAAACCAGTGGCTGGAATGTCCAGTATCTGTCGCAACACAGGAGATGTATGAAAACAACGCGACAATGCCTGCCTTTCTGGTGTGCCCAGCGAACCAGCTACGGTAGCTGTTTTCATTATTTATATGCTCATAGAACTTATTTCAAAATGTTAACTATGGTTTTTTATACTGTGGATTTGTCTCTAAGCGGCGTTCACAATGGACCGAGCGACCAATTTTGAGCCAGATTTCGGTGATAGAAAACGCGTAGACTTCATTCAATTGGAGCGTAGAAGAAGCGTGCGAATAAATAATACATATGACCTTGAAGTAGAATGTGCGATAACAAATTGTTATTAAATATCGAAAATTCACTCGATCGTTGAGGGAGAAAAGCCGATCAATCACTTATGAACATTGATTTGAACTAAAGTAAGATTGGATAAGTGGATCAGCGTAATTTCAAAGTTCGACAAAATTACGATTATATGGCTCTCGAAATCCCAGTTTCGGTTTTCCGAACATATGCCTTGTAGAGGCAACACGCATTTCGATTTCGGTCAATGCCAGCTCATGCCAAAGAACGATGAGTTTTCTTTGGATCCTTCACTTCTTACTGACGTCTACATATTCAACTGATCACTAAATGTATCACTTTCTCCGAACGAATCGTTGAATTAACATAATGTACAGGTTGTCAGATTAGACAATAATATTATCTCATAAGAAATTGAATAATTTTACAAATTTTTTGATTTTCAGACATTTTTCAAAATTAATCACAAATAGAGCTTGAAACCAATGCATTTCAGGATGGGCAAAGGTTCGGAAGTTGAATGGCCACTAGAGCTCATTGAGATGCATTATTCATTTGATAAGAAAAAATATGCGACGAAGAATTCAATCAAGTACAATTTCGAAAATCTCAGTGTAATCGTCGATGATCTGAAGAATATTCGGGATAATATTCTTACTAGCAACCAATCTGATTACTTGATCAAAAGATACTGCGAAATCGGTGAAATGATCAAGCCCTACTTTCCTTCTATTGCAAAAAAGCTAACGGTTAGCGATTCAGTTTTTGTAAATCGAAAACCACACTCAATGATTGAAACTGCACAGTTATTGTGCCAATGCAATACAGTAGAGAATGGATAATATTGAGGAATTGTGTGACTCGTTCAGGGTTCCCAAGATGCTTTTGAGTCAGTTACAAGAGATAAGCTATTATAAATTTTAGCTTGCAAGTTGGACAGAAATTTGATCTTATTAATTCTGTACCGTTTTCCTTGTACAACACGAGCAGTCTCCTACTCTTTCTTTTATTGAAAATTTTATTTTGCTGCTGCATGTAAGATGGTGCATTATACTGATGAAACTGGCTATTGTTTGCAGATATCAAACCCAGCACCCCATGGCAAAATATACATGTCAGATAACAATAACTCTCGAACGTTCGCAGATTATCGTGACACAAACGAATACTACGACGATTGCTTGAGAGCAATTATCGATCGGGAAAATGCCGGTATCAAGAGAATAACTCCTTTTGAAAAAGCCCTCATTTACTGCAGACTGATAAATCCAATCGATTTTAATAAAGGCTATGATATAATTGCCTTCTTTGAATCACTTGACAAAAACGTCTATCATGAATTTGTCGCTGACGGACAGCCGAAGCAAGAAATGATCAAAAAGTAATTGTTGCAATTTGCTCATATCAAAATATTTGCTTAATCAACATTTTTCAGTTGCAAATGGTCGAACACTGAATGCAACATCACTAATGTACAGACAAATCGTGGCCTATGTTTTCGAATTGCACCAAAAGATGATAGCGCGTCTGAAATTACCAATGCCGGTAAGGAATGTTGCGTGAAATGTGATGATATCGGATAGTTCTTACTATCGGCTAACCTTCTAACCTTAAAACTCAGTACTTGACATTATAGCGGCAGAGGTGGACACCGATGGGCGTTTGGGAGTGCCATTTCAGTCCAAAGTCCAAAGCGCCCGTTCCCATTTTATAAGTGCAAACTTGAATATTTTGACAACATTAGGGTGAGCCGATTGTTTGTTTCTCCTCCCAAACGATGACTTATTGTACTATTTCCCTCCATGATGTCATATTGATACATTAGCCCAGGGGCGGGGTATTTTAAGAGTTGAATTAAATCAAATTATTGATTTATGCAACGGGTAGTACTACTGAAGCAGTAGCACGACAGACAATACCGTTTTCCGCCTCATATGAATGTCTGATTGGATGATATTGTCACTCACGTTGATCTATCACAACTGTGTGGCCGTTTAGGGAATTTACACGCTGTGAATTTCGTTCTCGATTTGTATTCATTCGGCACAAAGGATACGACAGCGATGGTAAGACAAGCAAATGTTCAATTTCCATTCATTTTGAGTAGATCTCAGAACTGTTTTGAAATAAAACCGTGCTTGCAAAGCGGTACGATAGCAAGTAACAGAGTGCAGTTTTCTTCATAAATGGAAAGTTTTCATTAAAAATTGAGACGATGTAATTCGCAGTACCAATAATTGCTCAGATGGCGCAGAATTTAGAATCAAAGTAGATTCCTGCTAGGAGGAGGGGGAGGGGCAGAGGCAAACATGGAGAGGATATTTGGGGTATAAACCCTCGTAGTTCTGATTTCTATCCTATTGAGGCTTAAAAATTTTCTGCACAAGGTGATCAGGTTCATAGGGGTACTGTATGTTTCCCATATCCACACCGTTCGTTTTATACTCTTATCTTCGCAATGCTCCGATAAAACTTAAGCATACGCAAGTCGACTAAACTGAGCTTCTTTTAAAGATTTACTTCCGCCCGCATAATCAAACGGAATTTTCACTCACTGAAGGTGGCATTCAAGTAAAGCCGGGACGAAGAACAACTTTGGAAATCAGCCAAATTCGACAGGTAATCGGTGTTGAGCGTTCTAAAACTTGATAAATAAGTCAACGGGCTTACGTAGTTTATTTAAATGAAGTAAATACTTTTCTTAACCTAGTTTGTATATGTTCATATGAACGTACTTTATAACCATTTTCAGAACTATTTGGATAAACTATATGGACTAAACAAAATTAGGTAAATTAATATGGAAACCTGGAGTATCTAACTACCAAAGGGCTTACTTTTCTAAAACACCTAACACTGCAGGTAACCCGCTGTTTGCTAAGAAATATCGTCATATTACCGATCTTGTATTTAAGGTATTATTTAAAGAAATGCTCGCCATCTTTATTTCTTTCAGCTCTCGCGCGTCGACACGCATTGTGGTGAGCGGCAACTCGAGCACTTTGCCAATTATTCAAAAGAGAACTGTGAATGGAATGAAGCGATAGAAAATATACGAAAAAATTGCGGATGTTTGTCGAATCTTTATCCTGAAGCGAAAACGAATACGACAGCGCCATTCTGTTCACTGGCCCAAGAATTTGGATGCGTTCGATTTCAAAATCAGAAAAGTAATTTCTGGCATTCTTCCTTATTTCCTTCAGAAATTGCTAGAAAACTGTCGAAAACATATCCAATTGAGACCTGGCGACTGAAAGTTGTCATAGTTCTGAATTTCATTTGTTTCATAATTTGCTCACTTAGCATGTTGCAGTAACTGTTTCAGACTCCGCACTCAGTTGCGACTGGAAGAATCATATTTCGTTCTCAAATAACCCGCCACTAAATAAACCCCATATTCACTATCCGCTGAACAAAATGTACCCCTCCCGATTTGCTTGAGAAAATACTGTATTCGAATTATTAAACGGCACATTCAAAGGGAACATTTCTATTTATTAATTATTGCTATTTCAGTGAACTTGACTTGCCCGAATGACTGCACGACCACGAGCTACGACATTGATATCAGCACCATACCGATCGATTACAAAGAGATCACTGACTATTTACCGAGAGACTGGAGTCGAAAGCACGCTTGCTTGGCTTGCGGTTACAATTTTTACTATGACAAGGAAACGTCGCCCGGTGAGCAACACAAACTACTTTGTCGTGTTGTAGCGCATATGAAGCTGACATTAGATCGTCACTGGATTAGATGGAAATGAAACCCGAGCACCACAATTAATTAATTTTCAGTAAAGTGTGATTGTTTATATAGGTGCGATACATTTCGAATACATGATCAACGAGCTTTTTCAACTGCACTTGGAGATGATTCAAACTTTCTGGTGGAGATCCAACGAAGAGCCCTACCTCACTGCATATCTACACAATACGACGGTATTCGGCGATCCAGTTCGATACCCCAGCACGTCGCATTATGAAGAATATCTTATTGGCGAATTCGAAGTACCATGTGTGCACAAATATTTGAGGCCTGCAAATCTATCCAAAGCTGATTTGCACGAGGCAAGAAAAATCTTTTCGAGTTGCAATTGACGAGAGTCGGCGGGAAATTTAGAATCTAGCTACTTATCTGACTAAAATTTGCAGCTACTTATTTCGAGTGCCCTGCATGCTAAATATATTGCGTTCCCCATTTCTAGGCCCTATGTACGTAGTCTTAATCGAGCAGTCGGCCGCTCCTTCATAAATCCATTACTGGTCCTAACTAATTATTGAAAAATCTGGCGTCCCATCCCAAAGATTCATCAATCCGTTCTTGATCTATGCGCATTTTTAAACGCATTAACAGTCGAAAATTTAGAAATATTCTAGAAACTGAATACTGCGTCTGAACAAACATTAATATATGCAAACACAGAAACCATGAAACAGGACGTCTACTTCCACAGTTGTTGATGATTCGCATTTCGCGTTTCTGAGCTTAAAAATATCTGCAGATACTGGTAGTAGTCAATCAGCTAATAGGAACGGTCGGAAATGAAACGACGAGATGGTACGTTCCATTCAGCACATATGAAGCCTGGATGCGACTACCTCGTTCATTGGCTGAATACTTTATGGATCAGCCGAATGTCATCAATTTCCCAGCATTTGCCACTGACTACACGCATGATAAAACTAATCTCCTGCAGTTATTGGATGAGGTAAACGAGTGCAAAATTAAGTATCATAAGTATTTCGTACTAATTGAAGGAGATGTGCGGCCACCATCCCTCTCGATAATGAACCGTAGATTATTATTAACGACGCATAACGAAACTACTTAGCGAATAGTTCATTGTGACATACTGTAACCAGATTCACTTTTGTGCCGTAGCCTTACTGTAATTGGATCAAAACTTGTTTTTCTGCCTTATGTGTCGACTAATTTGGCTGTTTTGTGCTAAAAATTCGTTCACTGTATCTTTCGAATCAATGGACCGGTTCCATAATCTTGTCCTAAGTCGTTCTTAAGTTATGCATTACTTAAGCCCATTATGAAGCATAGCGCTGAGTATCGCTCTGAATTACCTAACTTTAGGACACAATTATGAAACCGGTCCAATATCTATGGTTCTCAGAGAAAGCACTAAATCTGAAAATAATATAAGGAGAACCACGAAACATTATCAATAATTAATTACACAATAGGGTTTTAATTTAGCATTATTTTAGATGCTGTTTCATTTATCGCAGGAATTGGAATCATTAGACAAAGATTTATCGACTGTCATGTTAAAGTAAGTGAATATAAAAGTTAATATTAAAATGTTCAGTATATGGAGTAAGTGTCTGTATAAAGCAATTCCCCACTTTCAAATTAGCAATCAATTATCTTCATGTCCAAAATGTTTAATGTGCTCACATTGATTTCGTTGTAAAGTTTGAAATTGTGGGCGCTGTTTGCCCTTCATATTTTTTAGAAGAGCGAAATGTGTTAGGTCATTCCTTTATTTAACAAAACCGTAATAAGAATAATATAAATTTAGTTTGACTGCTTTGGTGCTTCGTCCTGGCGCATTGAAAGAGCCGCGGTCAACATTGACGGCCAAAAACATGATTGCCTGTATGGCTTCGTTAAAAGAGGACATTGTTAAGATTCAGGTAAAAATCTTGCTTTTAAGTAATTAAGTAAACGGCATCAACAGATAAGTTGTACTATGTGGCGCTCAGGAGTCGGTATTATGAAATGGCTGTCAGCATAAACAGTGCGTACTTATTATATTGGGAAGCGGAGTGCTTGGTCGGTTGCGACAGGCGCTTTGCAGATTTTTCCGTGCCTCTGATCAGTGGGCAGTCAACGCGTTTAATGCAATTATTTTGCAGTCATATTAAGAATTGTAGTACTTATATATATCAGATGTGAGAGCATTTATATGAAATACGCCTTTCCTGTCAGTACCATGAGAGTGAAGATTGCTTCCTTTTTTCAAAAATGCCAAAATTCCGTTTATACATTTGATTGTATATTTTCTGTCGATCATTTTTAAATCAAAAGGGTGTTTTATACATTTTCTCGCATGCCTCTAAGCATAGAGTCGTATCTTGCGTCCTTTAGGAAATTTTTATTGAATAAATTTGGGAGCACATACACGGTCATACTTTCAGAAGAATCCGGTATTGCCAGGCACAACCTCTCAAGGCGTACTCAGCCGCTGGGTTCTCGACTTTCAGAATTTTGTTGAACACTACCTAAAAATGTATTCAAGTGGTCGCGGATATGACGAGTAAGATGACAATTTGATTTTCCATTCATTATAAAAGTACAGCGCTTTCTAGATCGAATTTGGCGCAAGTCGAAACTTACTTCCGATCGTTCAGACGTCACTCCACAACAGAAGAATATTCGTACACTATCTGGAACTTGCTGAGTAAGTTTTTCGCTTTTCGCTTTTCGTCGTTGTTGAATACTTGTCTGCAAAACAAGACGCTTTGGTCTGGTCTAAAAAATGTCCAGATTATTGTAGAAACGGTATAATTCATTAAAAGATTTACGGATAGATGAAATTTGGACTTCTGCTAAAAATTGGTGACAGTTTGTGACATCCACGAGATTGTCGACGAGAATATAATGCAAAGGAGTCCAGTAGGAGGTAGTAGGGTTTTTTCAAACATAACGTGAGAGTAAATGTTTATCGAATAGACTGATAGTGAGCGAACGCGGTTTTACCGCATCTGAAGCACTACTTAAATATCTTACAATTTTGTAGGTGACATCGGCGGAGCTCTCGGTCTGTGGATCGGTGCTACGGCTATCACCGTATTTGAGATGATTATCATCTTTTTGAAGCCAGTGCGATTCCTGCACGAAAACTCTGTGATATCAGGATCGTCGTCTAGTAGTATTAGGCGCTGAATACCGTACTATTAACAGCTAATCATTTCTTTTTATGACCTGACACTTTGGGAAATTTTATTCCGTTCAAAAATTTCTTTTAAAGACTGTCGGCAGTATTGACTGCAGTTCGCCTTAACCTCCCATTGGCGATATTCCAATCTTTGACTAAATAAATAACACTTAAAGTTACAATTGTTCGAAATGATAAAGCTCCTCGTTCAAACTGAATTCCTATTCAAATATACTCCATTTTCTAAGGAGTTTGAAATGTTAAAGCCTTTGAAGCTCTGTGATAATAACTATTCTGATTCATACCCTGAATTTGCTGCTTGCTGTACCTTTCCATTGTATCGCAATGACCACCGCGCAAGTGTCCAACTCGTTTCTATCGTATATGTCTTCAATAAACAGTAGAAAGCAGCCTCATTTCAGTCAAAAGCCGAATTGCCGGCAGATTTGGCAAAGAATCCCTATTGTTTACAAAATGTATAGTGTCGTTTCAAAGGCTCGAATATCGATACCTGTACGATTTTGGGTCAAGAAGTCAATTCGAACAGTTTTTCAAGCGTTTCTCGCAACGTATGATTCAACTGTGACCGGAATGCTTCACATGTGAGTATGACTTTCTTAACATCGCATGTCATGTAATTGAGTTTTATCGTCAGTTTTGGCGAGAGCGAAGCATTATGGTGTAAAATTTGGAGATAACGAATTGTGACTAGGACCAGAAAGCGACCAATATTCGAGAAAACTGTGTTTCAGGTCCCTGACTAGCTCAACTCTCCTGTTTCTAATTCGGATTTTTGTATTCATCATTTTCGAGCGATGAGATGTTGTTTGAAATTAGATCAGTCCGGCTACGCGAAATGGATGAATTGCAAATTACGGTATATTGGTGCAACGTGGATGCGTTCTCAGCTTCATAGCGCAAGTGAGATATTGCCACGGTCCTGAACTTTGAAAGAGTTAGCCAAAAGAAAAAGAAAAGAAGACAAAGTTCCTATGCTCGCCTTCCTATAACTCTCTCAGAAGCCCAAGTCCAGAAATTAGTTGAAAAGCGGAAAGAGGAAATCTTTATTCTCTGTAACACATTTTTAAAAATGTAACACACTTTGAGTATCAATGTGACTCAAAACGGTTGATTGACATAAACCTCTTGTGTGAGGAGAAACTTGGGTCGCAATCGAATTGATAAATAATTCCTGGAGTCATTTTAGGTCACTTTCGGTTTGTATGATTCAAAATTTTTTTTTTATGATTATGTGTTTTTGTGCAAAAGAGGAATAGGAATAAGAGTATCTTTAGCTAATTTACACCGCGATTAGATTTTGCGCTCGTGATTGCTTTTTGAGCGCCAGTCGAAGTTAATTCTGTATTCTATTAAAGCGATATTTGATTTCAGATTACATATTGTCGACTGAAGCGCCGAATAATCGACCGAAGATGCGCGCATTTAATCAAGTAGGCCTAAAAGGTAAGTCGGCCATATGGATGAATGGTTATAATAAATTAATGATACTGAAAGTTGACACAATGGTAAATATAATCTAATCAGCAGGTTAACGATAAATACAAGTTAATGAGGTTGAATCGTTGGAGGACCCAAATATACAAGAATGTGATATTTATGGCTATATACTGTAAGGCGAGAAATATAGGGTGGGACTTAAATTGGGTGGCCGATCAGATCACTCCTTTCACCCAAACTCAATCCTACCCAATAATTTTTCGCCTTACAGTATGCTGTTGAAAGGGAAAACTGTACCTGAGAGAAACCAAGAGCATGTTTGAGATTCTGCATTTTATTAATAGCATTCAATTTAAGATGGAGGAACCGTTGTGTGTTACGGTAGATTGCAGTACTCCCAAGGAAAATATATGTAATATTAAGCAAAGTTTGAAGTTCTGAATTTCATTTGCAACTAGCTGCAGATTTATTAAATAAGTTCATCTGGTTGGATTCTGCTGTTAATTCTTTACAGTCTTTAGTTATTCAAAGTGACGCAATGGCCTGCCAAATAGACGTCAGGGAAGGGCTCCTGTTCTGCCAAGATATGATGCCCCCTGCAGCTATCCCTGACGTCATTAGTCAGGTCATCGTCGTGGTATTGACGATTTTTTGCAACATCACCGCGATTTGGGCGATTCCGTGGTAGGTCATACATAACTTAATTATGTATCTGTGGTTATACGCTTATTTCAGGACGGTGCAATGGGTGACGGTAAGTACATACTGTCCAGATGGCAACAGCGTTCACTGTGTGAGCATCAAAGAGCGCGCATGCCCCATCCACCCTTGTGCCGCGCTGCCTGTGGCGTCGACGCGTAGCCTCAGCGGTGGTGGTGTTGTAGATCTGGCGGGCAGCAGTACGTTACATTACTTTCCTCAATATACAATATATACAATCGCATATTTGTAGCCGTTTACGGCGATGTTGGTAGCAGCAACAGTGGTGCCAGTGGCTGGGGTCCAGTGGAGTGGACATTTACGCTTGGCATACCTCTACTGATTGCATTGTGCATCGTAGCGGCCTACGCCAATTGTAAATGGTCATCCCCCCGTACTCAGCCATGGCCCGCTGCTGCCGCTCCTACGTCCCGCGGGGTCTGTCCTGTCAGTACAGCAGCAACACCATCCGCTATGATTGGTGTAACCAGCGGGTGGTCGGCCTGTCAACAGCGCTGCGCAACGCGTCAACGCTCACAGACTTTGAGCTCAACGCGTCGTTGTTCACCAACACAGCGCCAACTCACGCGTAAGATTTCTAATGTTAAGATAAATTATCTTATTCGTATATTTTCTATGATTGCAGAACAGTGCTTGACCAGTCCACCATCGTGTCGCATCTGCACATGATGGCTGAACAGGCCGCCCGTTGCACCAATCCAGGCTACGCGTCCTTTCTCAACACCCTTACTAATGACGCCCAGCACACGGTGATTCTTAAACAGAGAAGGTTTAAAGATAACCCATATATTTTAGGAGGAGCCAGAGGAGCTCAAGGAAATTATCGCCAAGGCTGTGATAGCCTACCCGCGTTGTTCGTCACCCCTCTAGTCATTTGTTGGCGTTGAGTTGACTCTCTGGAGTGCGCCTTCAGGGGCCGCCTTTGCCTTGGTGCAACCTGGAGGGTGCTTCAGCTTTTTGGGGTGGTGATAAAACTGTATGGGGGACGGCTCGTCCTCAATGGGACAATGGCCACTGTCTTCACGCCGATATTCGACGCTGAGCTCCTTGAAATCGAGGGGCTGGCGTTGGATGGGAGCGTGACGACTAGTGGCACGAGGCCTACATCGTCTCCTACAACCCTGCGTCGGCCGCGGTATGGCCCCAGTGCCCCAACCCAAGCTGTTTCAATAAAAACGTAAGTATATTATTATAACAAACAATATGTCCAGTATGTAGTAAGACTGCCATGCAACGCGATACTTTGCCGTTTTAATCCTAAAATTTTCAAAATCCATTCTTTCAAAATTGATCGTATTGGAGATTTAAGCATATTCATGTGTCAGAGATATTGCATAAATTGGTGAATTGCAGCTCAATGAACAGCGCACCGGGGTCTACCTATGCGGTCCGACGCAGAGGCAGGGTGGCTGCAGTAGAGAATGGTCTGCGGAAGGTATATATTTTGTTTTAATTGATGTGGACAGATTTAATGGTGCAGTGGTATGAGTGCGCCGCATACCAAACTGAGGGGGGTGGATTCAATTACCTGCAGCTTATACAAAATTGCTTTATCTAATTTAATGGGTGTGATTTTAAATTAAGCCAGTATTTAAAGTCAAATGATCTCAGTTGCAAGCTATTTCTCAAGGAAGCTTAGACATCATAGCAGGTTCTCTCTTTTGGCAGTAGGGATTTGGTAATGCAATGATATTTGAACTTGCAAAATGAAAGCAAATTTTTACAGAGGTCCTGGTGGGCGCCACCGTTTCGGTGATGGCCACCCTCGGCGATGAGGGCGGTCTGGAACAGTACAAGATCTTCACAAGAGGCGTGGGGCGCCTGGTCACCCTCCTGGAGAGGTATTCGGGGTCCTTTGACCTTGTCGCCGCCCTCGAGATAATGCGGTTCCTGCTCCTCGCGAGTGTTCAGCTCGTAACCAACTGCAAGGAGCGGGCCCTCAACATCAACCGCATTGAGATCGAGGAAGACAACAACAAGAAGGGCCCTGAAGACGATGACCTCCACCTCACCGCTGCCGCCGCAATCGTCGCACCCCCCAGGACTGTCGCCGCCGCCGCCTCAGGCCCCGTCAGGACCGCGCCCATGTCATTCCTCAATAAGGAAGATGACGAAGGTGATTTCTGAAAGTAGCAGCTAAATAGGTTCTTATATTCAACTAATTGCATATTGGAATCTAATTTGATTAATCTGTCTAGATCATTTTGGCGACTAACGAGGAGGGCTGAATTGTTATTATTGGAGTAACAAAGTTTGCTACTTCCACTTTTCACCTTTTGTTTTTAATGTTTGTATTTTGTATTGTACTTTTTTCTATTATTTTGCATATGTATCGTTTGTTTCTCCTAATAAACTTGTATGTTAAACTACGTTGACTTACACAAGCAGCATAAGCGCGACATGAAAAGCTTATGAAGCATACACCACTTTCTCTACAAAGTTGTAACTGATTACAGTAACCTATATCATCATCATAGATCATGCGAATGGAGACTAATAGCCTTAAATTTTTAGACTATGCAACATCCGTAGTTGTCAACTGAAATAAACTCAAAGTGTGCGTGTGAACTCAAAATTTTCTCTGTAACCACTGTGAGTCCGTAAAGAAGCATTCGTGGTGAGACGCAACGTAGGTGCACATGTTTTTATCCAAGTGTCTAAGGATGTTTACTATTTGGCATTGGAAAGATAAGTGAGAAAAGCAATCAAATATCTGTGATCTAGTTCAGTTAAACAGCAGAGGAATTACTCTTAATGGCTGGTTTATTTAGTTGGCATTTGCTTTGGCGAATCCGATACGTCGTTGACCAATGTCATAGATGTTGCAGAAGCTTCGGATGAAGGGATCGCCCAAAATCCAAGCTGGACCAAAGCCTTGGCCGTCCATTGGGAACATAGCCATCGCGCACTGACCGCCACCGAACTAAAATTGACGCATTTGTAACACAGGTAAGGTTTATTGCATCCTAACTTAAGCAAACGTGTAAACCGTAACGATGTTTGATCAGAGGTGGGCATGGGCAGGGTGCGCACCCCTCTAGAGACCCACATTATATCACAGGCGCCAACCTGTGACACCTCAGTGTCTGACTGTGTGAAAACTTTGTCATAAATATTTGCTGTAATGGCAAAAACATCATGAAATTGGCTTTCGGGAGATTATTTTCCGTAAATATATTCCAAATAATTAAAATTTCTATCGATAAAGTTCGCGATTATTTATCGCTTCAGCGATGCTCTCCGCAGCAAGCCAATTATAATGCAAAAGGTATCCGCCTGCAAATGTCAAGTTTTGAAGGAGCAAATCTGATTTACATCAACAATGTAGTTTTGTTTTTGGATGTTGTATGTGTTGGTGCCAATGGTGAAGACAATGTCCGGAGTGGTCGACGGGTTGCAGTCAACGAAATAGAGCCCTTGGCTACTGTCGTATCTGGCTCCAATGGGCGCGGCGATGGCATCCAAGACGGTTTTCGGGCCACCGAGGAAGCTGGTGCCGGTATCAGAGATCACATCAACCGATTTGGTGTTTATGTTGGTAGTGCCGATCGCAACGCTAAATAATCTAATTGTTTTAAATGTTCTCATGATATGCTAGCTAGATCATCTGTCGATCTCTGTCTAAGCCGCCGTCGTACTTCTACAATGCTAAAGACTGTCGAAATAATAGACTGCCATCAAAGGTTCGATGCGCCGGTATACTGAGGCTAGCTCCATCAAAATTATGTAAAAGTAAAATGCAGAAATTTAATTTTAAACAAAAATCAACTAAAAGTTTGGGATAGTTGTAAAGGAAATTTTTCTATTCCAGAAAATTCGAACTAAATTTTGCGACAGGTCAAATTACAATCAATTGGGCGATCGAATTCTATCCGCGCTTTGCTGTACGCTCAAAAGCAAAACAGAAAGTATACCCAGCAATTCTGAACTGCCAATAGGTGGCGGACGAGAGTGGCTGGTAGGCGAGGACCGGACCGCAGTTGGTCGTATCAATGGCACCGTACGTGAACACTCCGCCTCGTACTCCTTCCACTGGTCCATTTTTCGTTAGCCACACGGTGAACAGTGGTTGATCGATCAATTTCTTAAAATATTCACTATAGGCGAGGAGCACAATGGATTCAGAGCAGAGTAAGCAATTTAAATATACCATTTCTGTTTTAACAAAAGTATTTTCGAATTCAGAAATGAGGCTATTCCAGCCATATCAAAATGGAAAAAAATTCTCTTTAAACTTGAAATGTTGTTTAAAGTTTCTGTCTTGGTTGGGAAAGTGTCCTCATTAAAGTGAAAGTAATATAGCTACAAGGGATATCAGTAGCCGTATGCGTCCCCGAAAGGGCCCTTCACCTATCTATCCTGAGCAGCCCGTGGAAGGGGAAGTATGACAAATTTTTGCTCATATATAATTAAGGAGCCACTTTACTCAGAAAATTCAGCATTAACGCGGCCTTTTCTAAAATAATAGGGGACATCAAAATTTTACCACAGTAGCAAATGTGTTTAACCTTATCATTTCAAGAAATATTTACTAAAACCCTAAGCTGCTTGAAGCCGGTAAACAAGAGAGGCCTTTGGGCGATACATAAATCCCTGTCTGGTACAAAGAGAAACAGTTCACTTATTTTAGTTATCGCAAATAAGTCTGATCTTTACGAGATCAATACTCTAATTTCCCTAATTGGCCGTTCAGTAATGTTGAATGCATAGTTTGTTTAAATGTTGCAAATAAAAGCCTTTCGACACTCTACCTGGTTGACGGCGTTGATGAGGGGCGGCACGACATTGTTGACGGACAGCGACTGGAAGGCCAATCCGAGGATGCCATCGGCCGCATCCTGGTTGAAGCCCTTCACAACAGTGGCTCGGCCAAAGTTTGTGTTCGGTACGCACAGCTGGGAAGTACCGATGGCCCCGAACTAAATAAATGTAATTTGCTTTAAATATCTATGGATAGGACGCATGAATGATATTCTGCTGCTTTATAATTTTATATTATATTCATTTTTAAGTGTTCATTTTCAAATTAAATTGTAATTTTCAGGTTATTTTCAACACGCCTGTCTTACTATGAAATTTCCTCCAAAAAATGAAAATCACAATGGAGAACGAAATGCGAACTATCGTTTCAGACAATAATCGGCCACATTCTCTGATTAAAACAAATCAGTACTTACGCAGACAGTTTCGTATGCCTGAATACCATGGGCATTCGAGCCATCTCCGTATTCTATTGACCACTTGGTGCCATCGTCCTTGAATGTCGACGATTTGGTGTTATCGTAGAGGTGCTTGTGTTTGCAGGCCTCTGAAGAAGTTTTCGCGGTAATAAACGCGATTGACTTGGTCTGACAGTCGTTGCAATCAGGCATGTACGCGGGTTTGCGTGTTTGGGGATAGGGCTGGCCCTGTCTCGGAGTATATGGTAAGGAAATGTGGGCCCAGAACTCTATTACGGTCCAGAGTGCTAGTTTGAAAATCGGATTCAGAATCATATAGGAAGGAACTACTATTTTGGAGACCGAAATCAGAATTGTATTAAAAGATACAGCTTCTTTTGAGAATAGTTGACGGAGTAGGAATTAACGGAATCGTTAAACCTCTTAGGTTATACCACATTGCCCAAGAATTTTTACTACTCAAGTTGGTGACTATTTATACAAGAGGTTATCAAAATTTTAAGTCCAATTTTTAATCAAGTGGCCTGTCTTAGAACATCTTTCTAAGATTTGTCTTTGGTAAGGAGGAAACTGTATTCGCAAATAGTGCGGCACGTCGTACACTTAAAATATTTATGGTATTTCTGAACGTACTGCAAGTGCTGTCGGGTACCCAAAGGTTAGAGCTGCCGGTGTCGAGAACGACGATGAACTGCTGCTGTGGAGTACCCAGAGTGCAATTGCCGAGATATTCGAGATCATCGTAGTCCCCGACCGGCTGAGATGACGACGCCTTCCCGTGACGCGCTCGCAGGCGTTCCTAAATAAGACGCCATCGTTTAATGCTTCACGTCGGAGATGGCTGCGAGGATTTAGGGCGAATGGTGCGCATCCTCAAGCTATCTGACTTCTACTTTCCCCTCCCAGGCGTCGCCGATGCCCGCCTCAAATTATACTCAACTACATCATAGATTGTAACGGGGAGACGGATTCGATAATTTTGGCAACGGCAGGTTTTGAGGTCGGGAAATTCTACTGGAAGTAGAATAATGATAAGAGGAGTGGTCACTCCCAGCGACAGTAGGTTGTCTCTCTGGATCATGATAAAGTATCCTATTAGCGAGTCGTCGATCTTTCGCACAGGGTAGGGCCAAACTTATAAATACATAGTAAAAGCAGGACTTAGAGAGTGCAGAAGAATTGAGAAAAGCTCTCTTATATCCGAATCTCTCAAACATTGCAGCACAGTGTTGAATGAACCGTTTATATCCGAGCTCAACTTTTCTCACCTTGTATTCATAATATGCCGGCCATGTTCCATCGGCGATCATTTTCATTCTTTTCGACTGAATTTTGACGAGGTCCATTTGGAAAACGCCAGCGAAGGTGACACCCAAAAGGGCGGCAAACACCACAGCGCACCGCATCGTTGCTATCGTAGCCTTAGCGGGGCACTGATCGAACAATGATGCCTAACTGCTTTCGACAGGTCCTTTATAAAAGATTTTGTAGTCTAGTTTATTTACTCTGTCCAGCTTCGCGTGCTCTTGACCTTTTTACGACTCTTGAAGTTCAATCATCTGTTTTTAACTGTTACATCATATGCGATCTCTGCGTCAATGGACGTACATTAAGTGTATCAAAGAACGTGGGAAAAACGTTTGAAGTCCAGCTGACGACGAAGAAACTTGTGACGGAGCTTCGATGCAGTTTGCATCATAGGCAGCAGAGGTGGGTAGGCATATGGGAGTGCATCTTCCTCCACCTCGCCTCCCCTGACGGGCTTTGAAGTTTGTTTCTCACAGTTTGATGCGGTGCAAAACGATTATCGCAGTGAGTGGCAAGTTTTAGTAAAGTAAGATATGTACCGAGAGTACACATCTTCTCTCAAACACCTTGCCTGTACCCTCCTCAGACGCCGACCGGTCCCCTCATCAGGGAACAGGTGTGCTTGAGGCCCACATTTGAAAGAGGCAACCAAAATCACAAATTCTCCAGGAACTTACAATTCGCTGCGTTGAAGATAGAAATCTGACGAGAAATTTACGTTTCTTAAAAATTAGAATTCAAGTTTAAAAGGGTTCACTCTTCCGACTAGAGACAGAAGTCTTGTGGACTGCAAAATCCCTCTTTCGGAGTTCAACTTGGAGGATAACCAAAACTATGTAACTTGCGGTAGATTCGGCATCACTGCATCTTTCTCTCTTATGAAAGCTTTGTTATGCATTCAGCGCTACAAGTCTTAAACTGTCTTCAAGCATATTAAAACAATGGCTTAGAGACATTTTCGTCACTGTACACTTTGACATTTGAAAATAAAAAATTTCTTTACATTCAAAAGGAATGAATGTTATTTAGAGTTTTGCATTGATTCGTGATAATTTTCAAATAAGTAAATAGTAGCTAAAAATAAGAAATACTACATGCAACAGAGCACAAAATTTTCATGTGTGACAGGTTTGACGTAACAAAAAGAGTACAGGAAGGAGGAGTCGCCACACAGCTGCTTAATTTCCCAAGACTGCGTTCGCTGATAAGCGCGATGGAACGGCGATCGATGGCCAATGAAGACAGGGCAACCGAATGAATATTCCTATAGTGAAAGCAAATAGAGTAGAAGGAGAATATAAAAGATGATAGGGGAACTCGAAAAGATTCTGGTTTATCCAAGTTTCATCTTTCTACGGTTCTAAGTTCGTCGGATGATAGAAACCGTATATTCATTAACAGAAGAGGCAGTTCAATCCTCGTGTTTGGCGTCAGGGTAGGCAAATATGATTTGTCCATAGTATCGCGAGCAAAGTGATAATGCAGAATTTGAAATGACATCTGTGGCGACAATGCAAAAATCCTATTAAATTTCGACATTTTACATTCCTTTTCTGAAAATGGTCCAGACTGCTAAGCGCGCGTTCATTTTGTACAATTAGCGTTCGCATTACCTGTCACTCGTCAACGATCGATCGCCTATCTTTGCTCGCGAACAGAATGACCAATTAGCTCTATCTTTTCCTTAATACCTACAAACAGGATTACATTTGAATTGAGAACCGTATCGCCAACCTGCGAAGATTAATTTAAATGAACAGCTAATCGCTAATGACTAATTCTTGATGATAAGACTGTCATTTGAAAACATACCAGACTATTTACAATTAATATAAGATTATATCTTCGATCACAATTTCAAACTGTCATTTCTCACGGTCACAACCAAATGCAATCAATTCTTTCGAAAAATACTGAAATTTGCCAAATTAAATATTGAGGTTTTATTCTACTAGTACATTTTCTGTGAAACCCTCGCGCTCCCTCATTCTCTTTCAGCAGATTCAGTACATTAATACTATTGAACAAAATACCAATATTTGTTTTATTATGCATCGTTACGAAAGCCAAACGCCATACCGAACAATTAATTCCTTCAGGAACACATTTAAAAGCTACTACTCATCAGCACATGTGACACCATAAATGCGGCATGTTACATCAATAGTATAGCGCTGCTCACTTAGACCCCGGCAAAAAATTGGCCACAAGAGTAGACGAGTACAAACGTATCACATTTACACCAAACACAGATTGCGGTACACAAAAAGTCGATATACAGATTGTCTCAGAAGTAAATAGCTACCCCTCAGTTCATTCTGGGGTGACTAGTTACTTCTAAGCCACCCTGTAGCTGAACCTGGATTAGCACAATGTCGCCAACACCACAACAAAGCATGTCAATATCTTTTGCTAAGGCTGAGACACTTAAATGATATTCACGATGTTTATGTATTGGAATGTCTTAACATTCTCGCGCAATCGCAAAGTAATGATGTTTTAGCCTAAACCGCAACAATAAATCATTAACTCAGTCCAACCTGGTTCGATTTGTGCAATTATCAGCAATTTTCTCGCGAGTGAGTGTTACACTGAGTTAAGGAGTTATCGTCGCGGTTTAAGCTAAGGGCGAGTACGATAAGATATGAACTTCGTACTTATCATTCAAGTATCGCTACCTTAACCATAGGAAAATGACACGGCCGTTGCGCTGCGGACGAGAGTAAATCGCTTCGACACTAATTTTGAGCACTAATTCGGATAGCGCAGATTTCAAGCATCACAAAAGCACTAAACTGAAGAAAGAGACATAAGTTCCTGTTCAGTTATCCGAGCCTTGTGCTTAACCAGGTTCAACTGTACTTACAATGATTTCACATACAAAAATATATTAGATTATCATTCGTACCTGCGAAAAATCTTTCCCAAAACGGATCGTTCACGGATATGAAAACCATTCCAAAAGCCGAACGCCGGCCAATTTCATCATCCACAACCAGTAATCAATCGCATTTGGGAAATCTTTCTGTTCAACTGCATTCAGTCACGTACGCGTTCAGAGAAAAGAGATAGAGAAATAAAATAAAAACCTGAATAGAGGTCAGCATTGATAAATTACGCAACGCTAACATGAGCACGGAAGTAACGGGGGTTTAGGTCCTCGGTCCGAAGTAATAAAATATTCAAAATGATGATCCCGAAGAAAGTCAAGCGATGTCGATTATATACAAACGTCCACAATTCTGTCTTCTAATGTAGAGAAACTTATAAAGAGCCGAAGATCTCTATGTAATAATCTCTTATGACTTTCGTACTGAATTAGAACTTCAAATGAATAAATTTTACTTCGATCCATTTCCCCCGCGAAAAGGTGACGGTATGCACGGTCCTCCACAGCAAAGCGAGGCGGAAGCAGACATTCTTCATTAGGAGAAACATCAATAAGTTGCAGGACCCATATGTAACAATATTAGTGCATATTCACGCGGGTAATGCAAATTATCGATTTTTCTCGGAATGCTAAAGAATTTTCGTGCACGTTTCATTTTGATGTAGAGGACGGTAGGGTAGAAATTTATTTTTAAGAAATTTATTTTATGAAATAGCAGTTTCGATCCGTGCCCATGTCTGCATTATAAAATTCAGGCAAACTGACGGACGATCAGCGCTAGAATACCGTATAATTTCATTCTATCGAGTCTCGCTTCTATCTGTGACAGATAACTCATCTGCGGCTACTATTCGACCCAAAACGTGGACATTCGGACAGCCGGAATGACCTTGTATCGCTTCATGCGCAAATTCAATGCACACGAGCAACTAATCTTTTAAATACCCGCGAAAAATATACGGTATTCAGGCAAGATCGCCGCAGGATATTCATTCATATAAATAGTGAGAGATACTCATATTAACTAGCTTCAAACATTGTACTGAGACGCTCGCGGTAGATGGACGATATCTCTTCGCGCCGGGACCGACGAACAGGGCAGCAGCCAAATCAAGACTGGTCCTGCAAGGATAATGCATTCATGCCAATTCTCATACATGTTCTTAGCACCTACTGTAAAGGTAGAATTATTGGGAGGTATTTAATTTGAGTTATCGACCAAAGCATCCAATTCGCCCTTATTTAATACCACTCAATAATTTCAAGCCGTACAGTATTTCCTTCATGATCCTATAGCTCGTTTCTAATCGAGAAAGACCTAGGAGCACAGCAACTTTCTCTTAGAGCGCCAGCGAACAGCGATAACTCGCCCCGTCAGATGGGGCCTAGTACGGCATTAACCGCTTTAACAGTGATCTATGAGCATGAGACAGTCCAGCGTGCGTCATCGTCACTACCTAAGAGGGCACATTCGGCCACGGGCTGACACTACAATTTCATGTACCAACTTGACTTGACAATTTAGAAAAGATTGCTTTGCAAAGTGAACGGGTGAAAATGTGGATATCAGAGAAGTTTATCTTTAACTCGTGAGCCGTCATAACTCAATACTGTGCTGTTCCAATCCGGTACAGTGCCATGACAACCTAATACTTCATCGGTAAACCGCCACTGCCCGTATAATCCCGCCAACGAAGACAAAAATAATTGAGCTTTATTTCCCTATGAGTTTAAAGCCAAGCTTGAAATAAGCGAAAACAGAACTAACCTGGACCACAAACTTCCTTCATCAGAGCTCGCTTAGACTTTGTCCGCGATTTCCTATTAGAACCACGACGTTGCACCGCTTCTACGGCCGTTTCGTCGTTGCAAATTGCTTGAAACTGAAACAAAGCAATTGCATATGCGCATTAATGAGGATACTTTTCGAATCAAGGAAGATATTTTTCAATTAAAAGAGGGCGATTTAAATGTTGATTGGAGTTGAAAAGTATCCCTTTTGATTTGGAACGAATTCTTATTAAAATGAAAATCGATTACAGAAATAGTGGCTTGGAAGTAGCGTTTGAGCGAAAATCGCCAAAACCTGGACTAAAACTGAAACCACGCAAAATGCATACATTTAAAAAAGACTCAATAAAGAAATTATAAAATCTTGTGCTTACTGTGCTCTTCGATATGTTATAACAAAGCTATAACAAAAAAATTCTCACCTGATCACATGAGACGGCAAAGACGAACATCCCAAACAGAGCACTTTCTATGCACAAAAAGATGGTATGTAATCTGAAAATAAGCATTAAATATTGAGAATATTTGATCTTTATGTGCCATTTTCACTGCAATAAGAAAACTTTTCCAAAAAACAACTTTATAAAAAATGACTAAATTGAAAACTGCTGTATAATATTTCAAATGAAAATGGATCCTTGTTCAAGCTGAAGTGCTCTAAACCATTAGCACATACAAACAAATAGTAGAGCTGCTCGATAATTGACTCTCAACGAGAGAAAAAACAAATACACGCTTACACTTTGGCATGGTGGACATTTTGCCCGTAAGGTCCTTTGGCACCGGTCGGCCCTTTTTCATCGTGCCAGGCCCAAGCAGCCACAACCAATCTAAAATGCTTAAATTCGAAAAGAGTCTTTCGCTTCATGTATTCCAACTCCTAGTAGTGATCCTGAATTATCACGTGATTTGACTTTTGCCAACCCACCTATTTCACCTCCACTCCGTCGGCGGGAAAGGCATAGTATGCTACCAATAACATGTTACGAGGATGGTTTGACGTGATTTCTCCTCCTTCAGCTCTTTCTTGACTAAGTCCGTATATAAGGCCGCCAAGTCAAGCAAGCTATAGAAAAATTTAAGAAACTTTTTGAACGCCCTACATATCTTCTATAATGGTACAAAGAGAATGTTATCAGAATTAAAACAAAAATCATTCGCTTACCCAACAGCATACGCGGCCGATAAGCCAACGTATATGAGAAATTGAATGAAGTATTTTTGGTTGAATTCGCCGACGCAGTTGTTCACCCAAGGGCCTAAAAGCGACATTTATCAGAGAAAAGCGAAACTCTTTTAACTGCTTCAATTTGGATTAAATTCACGATTCGTGGCTCAATTGGAGAAATATTATGTTGCACCCAAGCCGTGGGAAGGTGAGCCGGTAAAATTCAGGGAACTTCTTCAGGTTGAAAACAACAGAGTAAACAATAGAGTGAACAATACAATGAGATAACGGAGAAAGCGCGTAGTAAAACGGGGATGGAGATTGGGGAACGAGCAACCGCTCGGGACGAGGGCAGAAAACGAATGATCACTCGTTGGTAGGATACAACATTTCACAGCCGCAAGATTTCCTTAAAGGAAAACTGCGGCCACCTCTCGCTGAAAGTAATCCGCCATGTAATTTTTTCAGCTACCTGTGAAAAGCTGACTGCGAATTATATCCGTGTATATATTGACTATCTTACCGTTAAGCAGCTTGTCATAAATAGCTGAAAACAATATATATGATGGATTACTTTCGGCTAAAAGTGACCCCAAGTCCCCTTTAACGAACTTGTTCATTTATGAACTTACAATGGTGATCCATTTTGCGAACGCATCGACGACAAATGCGACAATGATGAGCTCTGGGCGGCCGATAGGCATCACAACGGCCGCAGATGGTCCAGTCTTCTCCCTATAACGTTTCATTCATTGATTTGTACGCAAAAATAGCATACTTAATAGCGTATAATGATGAAAATTGTTTCTAAAGTAAATAGGGGAACGGCAGATTTTGACCACTATAAGCGATTTACCCTTATATACGAATTTTTCCCTGTACAAAATATAGAAGGTCGCAAATGCGGGACGTACTGATGTTAGCCGCTTGTAGCTAAAACAGGAAAAATCAATGATGACTCACCACGAAGCTGGTTCTGATGGGGCCATCTGAGTCGCTGTCAGAGGAGTGATCTTCCAAGTGGTGCTGAGGCCCTCGCAACTGACCGCCATTCCTCAGCCGCTGAGTATCGCCGAAATCACTCTGAGGATTCAAGGGCACAATGCCCGGGTCACTGAGCATCGCTCGCGCGTGTGCCATTAGCCCCAGGAATAGAATTGTGTTGAACAGCACGACGTGAAGAACGCCCCATAAGCTGAAATATGTATACAGTGGAAACCAGTTAAGTACACATCAATCCGGCATGACGATTTTGCGCACAAATACGGGTATTATTTCACACAAAAGCTGCTCACCGGACTTGTAAAAAAGTTTACTTATACAGTTTGTGCACCGTGTACACTATGCGATTTTCACTGCATTCATCATTAATTAATAACAATAATATGAAGTGTTGGTCCCACAGCGATAAAGGTTAACAAAGCGAAATGTAACTGGTGCTTCTGTACTGTGAAACGTAGAGATGGTTAGAAGTTAGCACAAGCTTATCTCAATTTTAACAATCGTGAATATAGAGAGATGATCAGAAAACATCCGTTTATTTGAAACCATTTTACATTTCTCGTAGTGCTTCAGTGCTCAATTTAGTTCTCTACATCAAGCGTGCTACGGTGTTCCCTGCGGCTCTCTATTATTGACTAAGAAATGTTGACCGCAAAGGTCTCTTCACTTCATATGCGCCACGCTCCGCTCATTTCGCAGAGGCTCAGCATGCAATGCGCCTTCGTAATGATTGCCTTCGTTTTGCGTGTCACACTGTCCTATCTTTATCGAGTTATTACAGACGAAGGGATTATGCCCAAGTATATTATTTTCGCTTCAATAAGCCCACTTTCCTTAACAAACAGCCTGTTTTCAATGTGGAGAGAACGTTTTCCAACTCAAACCAGGAAGGAAAATGTCCTCTCCGCTTTGAAAGTATCGTTAGTCAAGCGAAAATGATTACACTTTTTAAAGAGCTTGAACTATTGGTTATGCTTTAACATTTAAATGTTACAACTACTTTTATAGTCAAATTTGCCGATTAGTAACTAGGAATTTTACCAGGCATCGAAGCTGGCAAAGATTAGCGCGCTTTTCGATTCGAAAACACGGTTTCCACCAAAAATGACAATGATCTCTATTGCGAGCGTATATCGATAACAAGAAGTGCTGTCGACTTTCGAAGCAGTTTACCTTATTCAATCTAAGTTTTCGTTTTACTGATCAAAAACTTGACTATATAATGGCGTTCCAATAATTCGTCAGGAACAGAAAAAGGATCCAACCTGCCATCGAAGGTAGGGAGAACCAGCCAGTTGATGACGACATAATCGGCATAGAGCACAGCGCCGTAGGTGAGCAAGCAGCACAATATTCCGCACGGGTCCCAGCGAAAGATCATTCTTTCATCTTCTGATCGCCTCTGCAAATGAAATTGTCGGTCGACCAATCAAAACGTCTGCGCAATAAACAGATTTATGACGTCATCTTCCTCCGCGAAAAAACGGTTCAGAAAAAAGAAACTATCTCTGTAATTCCTACTTTAACAAGAATACTTTACAAATCAATAAGGACGTTTATACAGATTTAACTTGAAACGATCCTTATTCAACTGCAAATTGTACAACAGTCTGGCGTCACTTATTTCGAACACATGGAAAATATACCTAACAGCTGCAATAGAATGTCAGAGAGAAATGCATACATTTAGCAAACGCGAGCAATCATATTGCTTTCTGACTAATCATCAACTGTCTCAATGATACTCTATCAATGTCATATGAAGGCTAAGAGAATGATGCGTGGAAAAGACGCTGAATATAAACATGGAAAAGTTTGCTATCTCGCCTACAAATTTTGTTTGGCTAACATGAAAGCAACGGAGTAACTATTTTACTGCAGACAAACGATGAGAAAGAAATGTTAAGGATAAGTTGCTGAAAAAGATTACGGGCTCCGTTCGCCTAACAACTTCACAAAGAACAATTATGTTCCTTATGCTTTTTTCTCTATTCTACGCTGTGGCGTTTATTGGAAAGGCGCTATTAGGAGCTAATGGAGAGAGATTAGCAGAATATCACAAGGAACGTATGGGATCACAAAAAAACTCTCAAAGAGGCTATCGCTCTCTAAACCTTTACAAGTCCAAGCCTGTGCTCAAATTAATCACTAAATCAAACAAGCTAAACTACAGATCGTACTATGCTTATGAGTGCAGAACCGCTGTTATGAAGCAAGCTATCATTTAGCCAGCTACAAAGGTGTCGTCCTTATCGAGCTATTTTCTTAGTTCATTTAGTGGAAGCGTCGTACGGCTTCGTTCGCTGCTGAAAGTGTTCGCGCTACGCTCTCGCGCATTGCTCTTCTGCGGTTCGTCCATTTTCCCCACGGAGACTAATCGATTACGGTAGAAATTCGCTGCGAGACATAAACATCTTCGTTCGTCCTTTCGTCGCGAAACGCACGATCGTAAATTGGAGAATCGACTTCCGCATACAAAGGGATGGTGCAAATTGGATTTCTGAATGAAAAAGCCGTCCCCGATCTGCTTGCGAAAGGATAGGCAATTGAATTTTTAGAAGCACACAAGTAAAGATGTACTCCATGGAATCAGAGGACGGCGCCAACTTTCTGAAGAACCTGAGCGCTCATTGCTTTTTCTGGCGAGGAATCGACGAGGCGGCAGAACTGAGTTTGAATGGAGAATTCAGTTTAACGCGGAAGTACCTTCAACCTTACTCGGTCTATAAGGTTGCATTTATAGTTTAAAAGTGTGCTTCACGCGGCATGTTAACCACATTATCGTCTTTTAGGTGATAGGATAGTTGTATTTTTTTGACAGTTGTTTATGAGCTTATGATATTAGTCTATATTAAAAGTACAGACTAAGCCGACATACGATTAATATGCTGAGTAGCATACATTATTTTTTAAATATATGCAGGGCTGAGAGGCAATAGTTAGATGTGAGCACCGCTCAGCGGTTGGCAAAGGACGGGTGGATGTTCTCTTCGTGGAACATTGTGCCACGCCCTGATCGATACCTTTCTCAGCTAACTCTGTCGCCACTCAATTTAAAAATTTTCATTTGTCATTTTTCTTAAACTTATATGAAAATCATTTTTCGCCGTCAAATGTAGGTTTCTAAATTTTTATACGATTAATAATGCTAAAAGCTTTAATGATAGCATTCTTCCAGGAACCTATTCTATAAAACTACTGAAGTTACAACTGACATTATTAGAATTGCAAGTACACTGACTTACGTATTATGATATAGGTGTAACAAATTTTCTCATGCACATCACAATCGACCAATCGCAATACTTCCGGCAGTTCTAATTATATTCATTATAGGAAATAGTCCACTGGATTTTCATGCTTTAAACTGCTCTGCTTGAATTCTGACATTCTTCAGCAAGTTATAGATATGGTCAACGCGTACGCATCACAGTCATTTATCTGGATATACGGCGGAGGTTCGACGGTGCTTATTCTTACTATTTTTATCGCCTGTATGCGATATGGCAAAGCTTTGCGGAAAAAGAGTCGAACATTAGGTGATGGAGAAAGTACATTTTATAGCGAAACAGCAGTCAACAGTAGTATGGACGACGATTGCCCTCCGTATCCCGAAAAATCAGGATATTATCCAGATCAGTTGACGTCTATCAAAGATCGTCAGTTTGCCACAATCATAGAAAATCCATTTNGCGCAATCACAAAAAAGATTAAGTAAAATGTAAATGTGATCTGAGAGTTTTTAAAATCTGTCAGAATAGTGAGACCCAATGGGAAAGTATCATCGAAAGATGATAATGATAAATAATTATTTTGACGCTCACCATTGACGATTAATAAACTTTATCTTCCACTCTGTACACGTCGAGATAAATCGAGCGATCTACCCGTCACACGACAGTGCAATTCCTAGCTGAGTATCAATGCGATGATATGATATCAGTGACGGGTAGATCGCTC